>MDKH01115247.1:0-32934 GCA_005239495.1 Nicotiana undulata
TTTGCCCCTTATTTGAGTATGCCCCGTGATTCCTTGAGTACTGTTGTACATGTGTCTAGACTGGTGGGTGATTCTATAGTGGTAGATCAAGTGTACCGTGCTTGCGTAGTAGTTATTGGTGATTTGGAGACTCAGGTTGATCTTTTGCTTCTTGATATGGTTGACTTTGATGTTATATTGGGGATGGACTAGTTATCCCCCTATCATGCTATCTTGGATTGTCATGCCAAGACAGTGACCTTAGCCTTGCCAGGAGTACCTCGGTTAGAGTGGAGAGGGACTCCTAGTCATTCTTCGGGTAGGGTTATTTCTTATATGAAGGCTCGGCGCATGGTCGAGAAGGGTTGTTTGGCCTATTTGGCCTATGTTCGTGATTCTAGTGCTGGGGTTCCTTCAATAGAGTCCGTGCCCGTGGTTCGTGAGTTTCTAGAGGTATTCCCTGCTAACCTACCGGGTATGCCACCGGACAGGGATATTGATTTTCGTATTGAGTTAGCTGAGGACACTCAGCCAATTTCTATTCCCCCGTATCGTATGGCTCCGCCATAGTTGAAGGAATTAAAGGAACAATTACAGGATTTGTTGGATAAAGGCTTCATTATGCCTAGTGTTTCTCCTTGGGGTGCTCCAGTATTGTTCGTGAAGAAGAAAGATGGCTCAATGAGGATGTGTATTAACTACCAGCAGTTGAATAAGGTTACTATTAAGAACAAGTATCCTTTGCCGAGAATTGATGACTTATTTGATCAGCTTCAGGGTGCTACGGTGTTCTCTAAGATAGACTTGAGATCTAGTTATCATCAGCTGAGGATTAGGGCGTCTGATGTGCCCAAGACGACTTTTCGCACTTGTTATGGGCATTATGAATTTTTGGTCATGTCTTTTGGGTTGACTAATGCCCCTGCTGCTTTTATGGAGTTGATGAATCGGGTATTCAGGCCTTATTTGGACTCATTCGTTATTATTTTCATTGATGATATTTTGATATACTCTCGCAGCCGAGAGGAGCATGAGCAGCACCTTAGAGTCGTCCTCCAGGCTCTGAGAGATCGGCAGTTGTATGCCAAGTTTTCTAAGTGCAAGTTCTGGTTGATGTGACATTCTTGGGCCACGTTGTATCGGCAGAGGGCATTCAGGTGGATCCGAAGAAAGTTTCAGCAGTTAGAGATTGGCCTAGGCCCATTTCAGCCACCGAGATTCGGCGTTTCTTGGGCCTACCAGGTTATTATCGCCTGTTCGTAGAGGGGTTTTCATCTATAGCAGCTCCTATGACCAAGTTGACGCAGAAGAGTGTTCAGTTAAGATGGTCTGAGGAGTGTGAAGCGAGCTTTCAGAAGCTCAAGACAACATTGACCACAACACCAGTGTTGGTACTGCCCACAGGTTCAGGTTCTTATACCATGTATTGTGATGCTTCGCGGGTTGGGCTTGGTGCAGTGTTGATGCAGGATGGGAAGGTTATAGCCTATGCTTCACGTTAGTTGAAGATTCATGAGAAGAACTATCCAGTCCATGATTTGGAGCTTGCAGCTATTGTTCATGCCTTGAAGATTTAGAGGCACTATTTGTATGGGGTACCGTGTGAGGTATTCACTGATCATAAGAGCTTGCAATACTTGTTTAAGCAAAAGGAGTTGAATATGAGGCAGCGGAGGTGGTTGGAGTTGCTGAAGGATTATGATATTACTATTCTCTATCATCCGGGAAAGGCTAATGGGGTGGCCGATGCTTTGAGCGGGAAGTCAGTCAGTATGGGTAGCTTGGCCTATTTATCAGTTGGAGAGCGATTGGATTTGGATGTTCAGGCGTTAGCCAATCGATTTGTTAGATTGGAGGTTTCTGAGGCTAGTAGTGTTTTGGCCCATACCGTCGCTCGTTCATCGTTGTATGATCGTATTCGTGCTAGGCAGTATGATGATCGTCATTTGTGTGCTCTTAGAGATGCGGTTCGGCACGTACGTGCCAAGCAGGTCACACTCGATGCTGAGGGAGTTTTGAGATTGCAGGGTCGCATTTGTGTACCCGATGTTGATGGAATTCGTGAGTTGATATTGCAGAAGGCCCATAGTTTCCGGTACTCCATTCATCCGGGCGCCGCGAAGATGTACCAGGACTTGCGGCAGCATTATTGGTGGCGTATAATGAAGAAGGATATTGTGGCTTATGTAGATCGGTGCTTGAATTGTCAGCAGGTTAAGTATGAACACCAGATATCCGGTGGATTGATGCAGCAGATGCAGCTTCCCGAGTGGAAGTGGGAGCGTATCACGATAGATTTTGTAGTTGGGCTTCCACGGACTCAGAGGATGGTGGATAGAGTGTGGGTTGTTGTGGATAGGCTGACCAAGTCAGCACACTTCATTCCTGTGTCAGTTTCATATTCAGCGGAGAAGTTGGCAAAGATCTGCATGAGAGAGATTGTCAGATTGCACGATATGCCCTTATCTATCATATCAGACCGGGGTACTCAGTTTACCTCCTATTTCTGGAGAGTATTTCAGCGAGAGTTGGGCACACAGATTGAGTTGAGCACAACATTTCATCCTCAGACGCACGGACAGTCCGAGCGTACTATTCGGATTTTGGAGGATATGTTGCGAGCCTGTGTTATTGATTTTGGTGGATCATGGGATCAGTTCTTTCCTTTAGCAGAGTTTGCCTACAACAACAGTTATCAGTCGAGCATTCAGATGGCTCTGTATGAAGCGTTGTATGGTAGGCAGTGTCAGTCTCCAGTCGGATGGTTTGAGCCCGGAGAGGCTAGGTTATTGGGTTCTGAGTTAGTCCAGGATGCCTTGGATAAGGTGAAGATTATTCAGGATAGGCTTTGTACAGCTCAGTCCAAGCAAAAGAGTTATGCAGATCGTAGAGTTCGAGATTTGGCTTTCATGGTAGGAGACCACGTGTTCCTTCGAGTGTCGCCTATGAAGGGCGTGATGAGATTCGGAAAAAAGGGCAAGTTGAGCCCTAGGTATATTGGTCTATTTGAGATTTTGGATAAGGTAGGAGAGGTGGCCTACAGACTTGCCTTGCCACCGCATTTATCAATAGTGCATCTAGTGTTTCACGTATCTATGCTCCAGAGGTATATTTGCAGATCCACCTCATGTTCTTGACTTCAGCGGTGTCCAGTTGGACAAGGATCTGACTTATGAGGAGGAGCCGGTAGCTATATTAGATAGGCAGGTTCGCCAGTTGAGGTAGAAGAGTTATCCTTTGGTCCGTGTTCAGTGGAGGGGTCAGCCTGCCGAGGCAGCTACCTGGGATTCCGAGTCCGATATGAGGAGTCGTTATCCCCATCTATTCTCAGACTCAGGTATTTTTCTATGTCCGTTCGAGGACGAACGTTTGTTTTAGAGGTGGAGATTGTGATGACCCAAAAGGTCATCCTAAGTATTTCTAGCTAAATTTGTGTTCTGAGGCCTCGAAAGCCTCTGCTAATCTCACCTCGATATGCGTGCGCAGCCCGGGCGTGTAGCCGAGAAGTCTTTATGTTGAAATTTGATGAAAATGGAATTTTATGATAATTAAATGAATAAAGTTGACTTTGGTCAACATTTTTGGCAAACGGACCCAGACCCGTGATTTGACGGTCCCGGAGGGTCCGTAGGAAAATATGGGACTTGGGCGTATGCCCGAAATCGAATTCCGAGGTCCCAAGCCCGAGAAATAAATATTTAAAGAAAATTGTTTTTTGAAAATAAAAAAAGGATTTTGAAAATGAATAATTATGTGAAAATCGTGTTATCGGCCCTGTATTATGGTTCCATAGCCCGGAACAGGTTTAATAAATGTTATGTGACTTATCTATGAAATTTGGTGTAAAACGGACTTGGAATGACGTGTTT
This sequence comes from Nicotiana undulata, assembly GCA_005239495.1. Lineage (NCBI taxonomy): Eukaryota > Viridiplantae > Streptophyta > Magnoliopsida > Solanales > Solanaceae > Nicotiana > Nicotiana undulata. Next base: position 3,849 of record MDKH01115247.1, read on the forward strand.
CGGATCAAAATTGGAAAAATTAAGCTTTATGAAGTTTCAAGAAAATTCTATGAGTTTTAAGGTTTAATTCCTTGTTTTTGATGATATTTTGGTGATTTATAAGCTTGAATAAGTCCGTAGGATGTTTTGGGAGTCGTGTGTGTTTTTGGTTTTGAGACCCGAGGGCTCGGGTGAGTTTCGGTTAGCTAATGAGGTGTGAAATGCATGAAAAATCTGGTGTTTTTGATGTTTTGCTGGTGTCTGGTGTAATACACTTCGCGAACGCGGCCAAGGGCCCGCGAACGCGAATGGTAAATTATAGTGGCCTAGGATTTACTCTATGCGAACGCGTAGAGGGAGACGCGAACGCGGAGCACTGGACACTGCTTCTACGCGAACGCGTCCCAAGGGGTGCGAACGCGTAGGCTTAGGGTGAGGTCGGGGGGCAGGGTAGGTTTGTTCTTCGCAAACGCGGGCGTAGGCTCGCGAACGCAGAAGCCTAGGAAGTTAGACCTTCGCGAACGCGGCCCTGGCTCCGCGAACGCGTAGGTCTCAGCTGCTAACCCTTCGCGAACGCGAAGGGCAATTTTGCCCAGTGATTTAAAAATGTCAAAAACAGAAATATTACGGTATTTAACCCTATTCTTCTCAAACCTCTTCTTCTCCACTTCCCCTTAGGCGATTTTGAAGATTCCCATCACCATAGCTCCATAGGTAAGTGATTCCAACTCTATTTTCTTCCATTTATCTTCAACAACCACTAGAATCTAGGCCTAAAATCCTAAAATCAAGGTAGAAATTAGGGGTTTTGGGTAGAGTTAGGTTTTGGAAATTTTGGGTAATTCATCCCCAATTTGGAATCGGATTTCAAAACAATTTATATATTCTAACTCGTGGGGTTATGGGTGATCGGGTTTTGGTCCGAGCCTCGTATTTGGACCAAGCGGGCACGGGGTCGAATTTTGGTATTTTTGAAAAAATGCTAGAAATTGAATATCTAGACTATGGGATGGTGTTATTGAGTCTTTATTGATATTATTGAATTAATCATGTCTAGATATTGTTGTTTCGAAGTCGGATTATAAAGGAAAGACGGTCTTAGAGGGTTGATTGCTATACTTTGGACCGAGGTAAGTGTCTTGCCTAACTTTTGGTGAGGGATTAGGTATTGTATGTTATGTGTTATGTGTTTATCATGTCCAATGTATAGGTGAGGTGACGAGTACCTATACATTGTGAATCAAGCATGCCCGTGAGTCTATTTTTGATAAAATTCAGTTATTTCTTCAATGTTCATCACACTATGTAATTGCCTCTACTTGAGAAGTTGATTGTGGTTTGTACTGGTTGTAGAGATTATGAAATGTTGGTGCATATGAGGATCCAAGCATACAATATATATATATATATATATATATATATATATTGAGTTGTTTGGTTATAACTGAGACCCTTGACGGGCATTTATTGAGATATTGACTGATATTTTCCCCTTGTCGGGTGATTAGAACTATATGTTTCCCACTATGCTGCATTCCTTAGCATACACATTTCATTACATTGGTGAGGAAGATAGTAAATCATGAAGGGTGATGCCGTGCCATGTTTTACATTGACTACATCATAACATGCATAGTGAGGAAGAGAGTAAAGCACGAAGGGTGATGTCGTGCCATGTTTACATTTATTGAAAGTACGAAGGTTAATGCCGTACCATGATTACATTGATTACAACATACATTTGCATTGGTGAGGAAGAGAGTAAAAGCACGAAGGGTGATGTCGTGCCATGATTTACATTTATTGAAAGCACGAAGGTTAATGTCGTGTCATGATTACATTGATTACAACATGCATTGCATTGGTGAGGAAGAGAGTAAAAGCACGAAGGGTGATGTCGTGCCATGATTTACATTTATTGAAAGCACGAAGGTTAATGTCGTGTCATGATTACATTGATTACAACATGCATTGCATTGGTGAGGAAGAGAGTAAAAGCACGAAAGGTGATGTCGTGCCATGATTTACATTTATTGAAAGCACGAAGGTTAATGTCGTCCCATGATTACATTGATTACAACATACATTGCATTGGTGAGAAAGATATTAAAAGCACGAAGGGTGATGTCGTGCCATTGTTATCATTCAGACATGTCATTCATACCTTATTAGTTTTCGGTAAATTGTTTCTTTTTTTTCTTGATGTTAAGTAACTGCTCTATCTTATTGTTTTCCCTTTATCTTCTCCCGTTCCCCGTATATGACTGTTATTCTTCCTTGCTTTGTTATCTGTATTTTGTGTTGTAGAATAGGACAGGTGAATGTTATTTGCTAAGTCTAGCCTCGTCACTACTTCGTCCGACGTTAGGCTCGGCACTTACTCAGTACATGGGGTCGGTTGTACTGACACTACACTGCACTTCTCTATGTTGTGCAGATCCCGCTTCCGGACCCCGTGGACCGCTCTGAGGGAGTCACCTTCAGTCCACATCGAGCTTCAAGGTATACCACTGGCGTTCGTGGGCCCTGGAGTCTCTCCTGCTATTAGTATCTTATTGTCTTATTTCTCCTTCCGTTCTAAAGACAATACTGTATTTCCTTTCAGACTTGTATTTAGTATTCTTATAGACAGTTCGTGAGGTTGTGACACCTCAGTTTTGAAATTTTGCGATGTTGTTATCTTTATCATTTCATTATGCGTTTTTCGGAGTATTATTACATTTCTGCTGTAAAACTTTTGAAGTGGTTCTGGTTATTTCAGTAAAGGTTTGAAAGACAATTGCTTTATTACTGTCAAGTTGTTTTAAAAATGCCAATGTGTTGTGTACGTTGGCTTGTCTAGCGGGTTCAATGTTAGACACAGTCACGGCCTGAAAGGTGGGATTTCGGGTCGTGACAGTATGGCTTTCGGGTTATTTATGGCATTACAGGGCCATCAATAAGAATTTGTGATTATATCTACTTTTTCGTGTGTATTAGTACATGCAAGTTTTGTTAAAAAAAGTTGATGGACTCCGGTTGGCTTGCAATTTTGTAGGTTCATAAGAAACAGCCAAGACATACTTATTGCTTGCCATGACTTTTGGGTTCATTTTATGGCATTTCGGGGTCATGCAACACGGATTTGTGAATCCGCTTTTTTATCTGTGTTAGTACATGCTGATTTTGTAGAATTATTTTGATGAACTCTGATTGGTTTGAAATTTTGTAGGTCCATAAATACGGCTTACTGACCAATACTTATTGATTAGCATGACTTTCGGGTTCATTATGGTGTTTCGGGGTAACGCAACACAAATTAATGGATATTTGTTTTCTTGTTTATTATTAAATGATGATTATGTAGAAGTGTTTTGGCGAACTCTGATTGGCCTGAAATGTATAGGTCCATGGGAAACGTCCTAGTGACCAAAACGCATTGCTTTGCCATGACTTTTTGGTTCATTTTATGGCATTTTGGAGTCATGCAACACAAATTTGTGATTATTTCTATCTTTTCGTATGTATTAATATATGCTGATTTTGTAGAATTCTTTTTGTCGGACTCTGTTTAGCTTGAAATTTTGTAGGTCCATAGAAAACGGTCTAGTGACCAATACTTATTGCTTAGCCGTGACTTTTGGGCTCATTTATGACATTTCGGGGTCACGCAAAATGGATTTGTGATTAAGTCTTCTTTTTTGTATGTAGGATATGCCGATTCTATAGAATTTTTTTTGGCGGATTCCGATCGGCCTGAAATTCGTAGGTTAATAAGAAATGACCTAGTGATTAATACTTATTGTTTCGCCATGACTTTTGTTTATTTTCTGGCGTTTCGGGTCATGCAATACAAATTTTTGATTATATCAATTTTTTCGTGTGTGTTAGCACATGTTGATTCTGTAAAACTTTTTTGACGGGCTCTGATTTGCCAGAAATTTTGTAGGCCCATAGAAAATGTCTTAATGACCAATCCTCATTGCGTCGCAGCCATTCGTGTTTACTTTAAGGCGTTTTGGAGTCATGAAATACGAATCTGTGGTTAATCCACTTTTTGGTGTGTATTAGTATATGACTATTCTGTAAAAAAATTATGTATTTCAATTGGCCTGAAATTTTATAAATCCATAGGAACGGCGTAATTACCAATATTTATCGCTTCACAATGAATTTAGGTTCTTTTTATGGCTCTTCAGGGTCATGCAACAAGATTTTATGATTATATCTATTTTTTTGTGCGTATTAGTATAACAACAACAACAAACAACAATAACAACAACAACAAAAAATGGTGGGATCACACAAGTGGGGTCTGGGAGGATAATATGTACGCAGGCCTTACCCCCTACCTTGGGAAGATAGAGAGGTTGTTTATGAAAGACCCAACAACAAAAAAAAAAAACCCGGTGGCATCACACAAATGGGGTCTGAGAGGATAATATGTACGCATGTTTTACCCCCTACCTTGGGAAGATATAGAGGTTGTTTATGAACGACCCTCGACTCGATAGGAAGTATAGAAACAAGCAAATATCAACAAGAAGGCTAGGAAAATGATACAAACAATTTGTGTGTACTAATACATGCTAATTTTATAAAAGTTTTTTTACGGATCCTGACTGGCCTGAAAATTTGTAGGTCCATAGAAAACAATCTAGTGACTAATACTTATTATTTCTCCATGACTTTTAGGTTTATATTCTAGCGTTTCGGTCATGCAAAACGTATTTGTGATTATATTTATTTTTTCATGTGTAATAGCACATGCTGATTCTGTAGCTTTTTTTTACGGAACCCGATTGGTCGGAAATTTTGTACATCCATAGAAAATGGCTTAGTGACCAATACTCATTGCTTTTGCATGACTTTTAGATTTATCTTAAGGCGTTTCGGGGTCATGCAACACGAATTTTTGATCAATTCACTTTTTTCGTGTGCATTAGTATATGTTGATTCTGTAGAATTTTTCTGGCGGACTCCGATGGCATTGCAATTTCGTAGGTCCATAGGAAATAGACTATCTCCCTGACTTTCGAGTTCATTTATGGTGCTTTTGGGTCACACAATACAAATTAGTGATTATATTCACTTTTTCGTGTGTATTAGTACATGCAGATTTTGTAAAAAGAAATTGACAGACTGCGATTGGCCTAAATATTTGTAGGTCCATAGAAAAAATCCAATTGACCAATAATCACTAATTTACCATGACTTTTGGGTACGTTTTATGGCATTTCAGGATCATGCAACATGAATTTATGATAATATCTATTTTTTCGTGTATATTAGAACCTATTCTGTAGAATTTTTTTTATGGACTCTGATTGGCCTGAAATTTTGTGAGGCCATAGAAAATAGCCTAGTGACCTATACTTATTGCTTCTCCATAACTTTCAGGTTCATTTTATAGCATTTCGGGCCATATATCACAAATTGTTATTATATTTCTTTTCGTGTGTATTAGTACATGTTGATTCTGCAAAATAAAATTGAAGGGATTCCAATTGGCCTGAAATTTTGTAGGTCGAAAAGACCTAGTTACCAATACTTATTGCTTCGCCATGACATTCATGTTCATTTTATAGAGATTCGAGGTCATGCAACGTGAATTTATAATTATATCTACTTTTTCGTGTGTATTATTACATGTTGATTTTGTAGAGTTTCTTTATAGGCTCTGTCACGACCCCAAATCCTAACAGGTCGTGATGGCGCCTATCGTGGAATTAGGCTAGCCAACCATCACATAACTACACATTTATTTTAATATAATTTCTTAAATGATTAATAACCAGCAAAATAGGTATAAAATTCCTCTAAGGCCTTAAGAAAGCATAATATAATCTGACAGTCTAACAAATCCCCCAGAACTGGAGTCAACTGATCACGAGCATCTAAGAATAAAACAAACTCTGTTAATGTCATAAACAATGTCTCGGAATAAAATACTAATACTAATAAAGGAAGTGAAATGGAGAAGCTGCGGACGCTGGCCAGCTACCTCTAAATCCCGAACGCTGACGATAACGAACTCGGATGACTACTCCTCCGAACCAGTACCTGGATCTGCACACAGAGGTGCAGGGAGTAATGATGAGTACACCAAATCAGTAGTAATGAAAATAAATCAAGTCTGAAGATAAGAAACACACAGCACAAAACACCAATCCACAAACAGTAAAACACCGAGTCTCCATAAAGTATACATTTAATACATAAGTTTGAAAACCAATTTTCGTAAAAATTCTTCGAACAAGTATATTTACAATGTTTTCTCAGTAAAACTCCCAAAAATATCAGTTTGAAAGATGAAACGAATCATAATCAAAACTCAGTAAATGTCATTATAAATCGCCCCTCGGGCCAAATCATCACTCATAAATAGTCACTCAGCGCCTCACCATCACTCAGTAACAGTCACTCAGCACCTCACAGTCACTCAGCATCAGCCCATCGAGCAACCTCACTGTCACTCATACCTCCCAATCACTCGGCACTCGCCACTTGCACTCAGTAGGTACCTGCGCTCACTAGGGGTGTGTACAGACTCCGGAGGGGCTCCTACAGCCCAAGCGCTATAACAAGCCAAATCATGGCATCAATCATCTCTCAGGCACTCGACCTCTCTCATATCATAAATATCCTCACAATTTTGGCCCTCGGCCTCACTCAGTCAGACACTCTCAACATGCCACTCGGGCCATAATTAAACGGGGCTCTCGACCCAAAACAATATTTCATTTTAAGAAATAATACCAGTAACTCAGAGTGTCAAAACAATTTATCAAGAAAGACTGAGTGTAAAAATCATAATATAATAAGTGAGGAATATCAGAAAAATAGCCCCTAAGGGGTCAAAACAGATCGGCACTAGGCCCCAAACATGGCTTACATCCCTAATATATATCAAAACATAGTAATACTATGAAACATATGCTTTAAAAGTGGTTTCGCAACTCAATAGTTGCCTCAAAAGCAACATATTTCCAAATTTCCAATTCGTGCACGCCCCACACTCGTCATCCAGTGTGTGCGTCACTCCAAAACTGTGAATGGATGTAAAGTCCGGGGTTTCATACCCTCAGAACAGGATTTGAAGATATTACTTACCTTAAACTAGCCCGAAAAGCTATTCCGCAACACGCTTGACTCTCGAATCAACTTCCGAGTGCTCCAAATCTATCAAGTTCAGATTTTTCACATCAAATTATGCTAAGGGAATTAATTCCAATTGAAAAATATCAACTTTATGCACAAAATCCGAAATTAGCCAAAACCCGACCCCCGGGCTCGCGTCTCGGAACTCGACAAACTTTATATCAAAACGATCTTCATCATCTCACGAGTCCGTACATATAAAGAACTCTAAAATAGGAGTTCGTTTGACCCCTCAAATCATCCCTAAAAGGCCTTATAATCTCAAGCCCTAATTTCACCTTTTTCTACGGATTTTCCCCAATTAAACACTGTTAAGTTAGTCCTTAATCACATATAATCGAGTTATGGGGTCCAAAATCCTTGCCTCAATGAAGAACAATCGTTTTCCCTCTTCAAAATTCACTCCAAAAGCTCTATTCCCGTTCAAAATGGTAAAAAAGTGGTCAAAGGTCGCGGAGGGTTTTTAATTTATACTGCTCAGGTTTTACTCATCGCAGACGCATCCAAACGATCGCGTTCGCATAGCACAAATTCCCCGAGCTCCATTTTCCTCTTCGCGATCGTGATCACACGCCCACGAACGCACTACCCAGTACACCTAGACCTTCGCGAACGCACCTTCTCCCCCGCGTTTGCGATGAACATCCTGCTCAAGCCTACGCGTTCGCACCCCTGGTCCGTGAACGCACAGAAGAAATTAAACATCTCCCCAAGTTTTCCTATGTGAACGCGAGGTCCCTCCCGCGAACGCATAGGGTAAAATCCCTTTGCAGAAACACCAGCAAAACCAGCAAATTGCCTAAGGCCCAAAAATGTTCGTTAACCATCCGAAATCAATCCCGAGTCCCTCGGGACCCCAACCAAACATAACAACACATCCTAAATGATCATTCAAACTTATTTGATCCCTTGAAACACCAAAAACAACACGAAAACACCAAAATCGCATCAAAAAGCAAGCCTATGAACTTTGAAATTCCTAAATTCCACCAATGATGCCGAAACCATCCAAAACACCTCCGATTGATCTGAAATTTTGCACACATATCAAAAATGACATTACGAACATGTTCCAACTTCCGGAATTCCATTCCGATCCCGATAGCCTATTTTCCATTGCCGACCGGAAATCACCAAAAACTAACTTTCGCCAATTCAAGCCTAATTCTACACCAGACATCACAAAAATATTCCGAACACACTCCTAAGTCCCAAATCACCTAACGAAACTATCCGAGCCATAATATCTGCACTCCGAGATCATTTATCAATAAGTCAACTTCCAGTTGACTTTTTCAACTATAAGGCTACTTTTCGAGACTAAGTGCCTCAATTCTCACTTCCAACATTCCGAACCCGAGCCAACCAACTCCAACACATCATAAACAGTATAACCAATGAATGACAAGGCAAAAATAGGAATAATAATGCAAATTCTACAGAACGACCGACCGAGTCGTTACATTCTCCCCCACTTAAATATAGTTCGTCCTCGAACGTTTCTAGAGTTGTTCCACACACCACCAAAACTTGTGGTGTAACCTACCATGCACATATTCAGAGGCGATCTCACGTCACCCTACCCCATATAGGTCTAATAGCACAACATAATTGAAATTTCGAAATCCAATCCTGACCCATAACCTTAGAACCAAGTTTCCACTTCCGAAATAATTTACAAGATCAAATCCCACAACTATAAGCTGAAATAGTCTGCGCACGCTGTATCAAGCCATATATGTAACCCAAGATGAAATCACCTAATATACCGCATGATTCAACCACCCATAGCGATAACTCCTAATCATAATAGCTGCTCAAAACAACCAATACCGGTATATATCCTCCTATCAAGCAAAGCCTCGCTCTAACACTCTCATATACTGCCGATGATGAAAGAAGACGTAGAAGCCCGCAACCATTCGTTTGATCAGCATCAATACCATCCAGAGCTATAACTTGTGCAACTCATGCACTCAATAACAACCTCCCAAGAGCTCAATTCATTAAATAAAGAAGACTCAGACGAGAGGACTATCCTGCCACTAACTCTTGCCATTACCACATCATGCTAAAAGCCTGGTACACATCGTGAAACCATATCACACGAATCTAACACCAAGGATCATACCTCTACTTAACTCTGCTACAAGCGTGATCCCATCCAACCGCTGGACCACATGAAATACTCCAAGCCACCTTGCTCAACATCAATAACCATGCGAAATTTGACATCCAGTACTAAAAGTGCATTTCCATAACCACGGGGAAATCATACGATACCATGCCACCCGAATCATAAAGGACATAACCAATCGTCTCAATCCTGCAACACCCCAATCACTTGTCTTACTCAAATCTCGCTATAAACCTAGATAGAACCGCGCCCTATGCACATACAACCAATGATCACAACTCCTCGAAACACTGAAAGGTAACTCATAGATCACTCCAAAACATGAATAAGCTCATTGACAATCGAGTGTACGTCCCTCAACAATAGCAATTCGAACTCAACAATTCCGACCGGTTGCAGAACACATACCCATACTGGCCTATCAATAACTCTAAATCATCTCTGGTCACCCACAACAGATAGATAACTCTACGAAAGTTCACAATGACTGAATCATGACACATACTAACATCTGACTAGCTATGCTCGCATCTTCACGGTCCACAGCCACAAAAAACCCGTCCAGGAGAACTCTCAGTCTCGAAGCACATGAATTGCACGAATTACCATATCTTAATCTCATCTCTAACTCTTGAATATACAACACATCTCCAATACTCAATCATTCCACAAGGGATACCCCTAAAATTCTTCTGTGCCACCAAGCAAACTCGAATGCCAACAGTTGACCCAACAAGAGAGCGTCGCAATACTAAGGGAGCACCCTTAACTCCATACATTGCCCTTTCTGAAATGTATACCCTCATCACGCCACTCAATAGGGATATCATCTACCTAGTCATCTGAAACAACCAATGCTATCTAAGAATTTTGTTTTTTTTACCCTCCTTCCAGAACTGAACCGCGACCTCACATATGCAAATCTCAACCCTACACAACATACCGCATACACCATGCTACCCTATGATGAATATGAGAACCCAACCAGCCAAGAACTTTCCATTTGATCCCATTTAGAGGAAAAATCACTATACATTACCTGCACCTCACGCCAGTAGAAAATATACATCTCTAACCATGGTAGAAACCATCAGGAACTCTGCGAATCCCATTGGTACAACACCAAACCGTCAGGACTGAATCCTTCTAACTTAACCAAGCTACGCGGGTCACCAAAACCCAAGAACATTGCCAAGAAACACCTGTAAAAACTCATTACCTCATACTCAAGGAACTAATAACATCCTTTATCATGTCGATCTAACCTTATATCAAGTTGTCCTATTTATCCAAGTCCCTTATGACTGACCTTCGAATTGATACTTCTTCTTGCCTTAATACCATAAATCTTACCCCATGCTCACCACACGAGACCCAAGCATGAAACCATATCGTCTAAGGCTCATAAGCCGCTGAATACTCTCTCAAATATCCCCGAAAGAACCACATTCAAAATACTTACCCTGAAGAGACTTCCTACAAAACTAAAGCCATAACCTCCACCTTCCTAATACTGATATGAAGAATCTATGATAATGTTTTACACCCTCCAACGTAAATCTCAGTTTCTAGCCAATTACACATCTCGAAGATTTCCAATTGTTACATATAACCTTGAATCCGTCAGAACCATTCTCAAGCGTCATTCACTCTACGCAATTTCAATTACACTGATCAAGCAGACATAACAAGTTGATCCCGTTTGCAAACCAAATACTAGGAAAGTGATCCACACCTGATAGTTTCTGTGAGTCCACCAAACTGTAAAGAGACCTGGTCCTCTATCAGTTCCCTCATATGAGTACACTAAGAAAGCAAGTAAAAAGACACGGGATTTTTATGTGGAAAAATCCCACTCAAGGAGACAAAAACCACGGCCTACACTTGTAGAATTTCAACTTCACTAACTTGTAATATAAACTATTACAAGCCACTTTGTTATGACCTTCTTACAAAGACTTTAACACAATAACTTGTAATACCTATTACAAGCCATTTGTCACTCACTTAGTTACAAAGACTTTTCACTTATGACCCTACTAGTCACAACACAAACACACAAGATTTGTGGTTGAGATATTCCTAATACGCTGCTTATATAAAAGCCGATAGGATACAATGAAAAACAAAAAGCAAGATTACAACTCAACTACGGACACTAACGACACAAGGTTAAACTGGTCCGTCTTAGTGGAGTTGTCTTCTTGCTCTTGACACACTTGAGTCTTCAATGCTAGAACCCTCTTCAATTCTTGAGAGAATGTTTTTAGTTAATGCTCAAGTGAATATCTTGTTTGTCTCCAAACAAGATATTATAACCCTAGGACATCCCAATGAGGATGCCCATACCTAGATAGTACACTCTTCAACCAATAGGAAGTGACTGATGCACTGTTACTACACTGTAGCATGTATAGTTGCAGGCAGTCACTTTTCTGTCACAACTTTTACAGCTGTAGAGTTGACTTGTACTTTCATCTGTGAGACTGTCAAGGGATCAGGTCCCTCAGCTGTTCCTTTATGAGTTCAACGGTACACTGTCCAAAATTCCTTGAGTTAAAGCTGACTGGTTATGCTGGTCATATATCAGGTCCTTTATCTGGTTCTTCACATAAAAGTTTGTTGGATCATCAAAACAGAATACATCCCATCAATTTCCCCCTTTTTGATGATGACAAGCTTTTATAATTGATGAGCAATTATATACACTAGCATAATCAGATACATAACATATGAGAGACCAGATTCCCTAGTAGTTCCCCCTGTCTGTGTGCTTCCCCCTTAATCCCTGCCATCAATCCCAATTATCCCCTTAACGTCCCCCGTTTGGCATCATAAAAAGGCACAAACAGCTAGAAAGCACAAAGAAGTCCAACAGAGCTAACCCATGCCCCTTATGTGCACACAACATGATAGAGAACAAAATAAAAAGGCAGAAAGGAGAACATAGAAAGACTGAGTTTCATTCATTAAAAGATTTAAAACATAGAGAAGTCTTTGCTTGGGAAAGAAAAGAACTTCATTTGGACTTTTCAGGCGGGAACAATCAGGTGTTATCCACATACCAATCACACACAAAAAAAGACAAAAACTGTTAACCACATCATCATCACAGACAGACTAGAGCAGAGAAAAGCCTAGGGGGCACTAGAGGAGGAAGGCTTGGAGGAGGAGGATGTAAGGGTCCGGAGAACTAGGTCCATGCGGGCATTGGTAGAGGATTGTTCCTCGAGCAGTTTCTCCTTCAGGTTCTCAACATGTTGCCGGAGCTCAAAGTTCTCTTTGGTCAAGAGGCTAACTTTATCATTTGAGGAGACATTAGAACCAGGTCCCCCTGAAGCTTGACTGGATTGAGCCTCCAGAATGGCAATCTAAGCCTTCAGCCTCTTGATCACATCATTTGCAGCGTCCAGCGCATCGATCAGCGGAGAGATGGTCGAAGTGCTGCCCCCAGCCTTCTCAAAACACTCGCATTCCTCAAGGGTTATCTTCGAAAAGGTTTGCTTGCGGTTCCCTACTCGGGGATTCTTGACTGGCACTTTGTAAAACTTAAAGACCCGAGTAAGTAGAAAACCATAGGGGAGCCCGTGATTTCCATCCTTGACGTTTACAACCTTCTCCATATGTTGAATCATGAGATTAGGTAGGTTGATTGGTTTGACCTGGTCAAGGGCTTCCATCAAGATCAGATCAGCCCTGGAAGCAATGGAACGCCTCTCAGCACAGGGAAGAAGGACCTTATTCACCAGTTCAAAAAGAAGATGGTAAAGAGGTAGCATGGACTTCTTATGAACCCGTTCCCCCTGCTGGACCGTCCCCGACTTAACGATTGCTCTCCTAAAATTTCCCTCACAAGCATATTTTGCAGGATCCACTGAAGACATCCCCCTAGATGGAACATTGAGAAATGTTCCCAGAGCGGCATCATCAAACACAAATTCAATACCTTCCACCACAGCACACACATGACCCTCAGGAGGGGTCCAAAAACTGGCATAAAACTCGAGCACAGCATCCTCAAAGACTTGGGTCACACTCACAGTGAATAGGTGCTCCCATTTTTTAAACTCATCCATAGCCATCAGTTGGCTCATTCCAGTCATTTCAAAAATCTCGGGGTCAAACATGCGACCCCACAATACTTGCTGATTCAGAACATTTTCCTTCTACTTTCCTCTACTTCTTGATATTGTTCTCTTAGAACCAGGTTCCCCTAAGGTTTCCACCTCCCTTTTTCGTTTACCAGACACTTACACAGACTTTCCTTTGGCACTTGCGTCAGTCACAGACTTCTTAACACTCGCTTCACCAGATTCTTTTTGCTTAGACTTCCCACCATTTTTTGTGGGTGACAGAGGTTGTTTCACAGGTTCTTGAACTACACCAGCAGACACAGACTTCTTTTTCCTCACTAAGGAACTAGGTTCCTCTGCAGTCTCATCTTCTACTTCAACAACGGGTATAGCTTCATCCACCACCATTTTACCTTTCTTCATCAACCTCTTATTCTTCTTCTTACTGTTTTTCTTACTTTTCTCAAGAGGTGAGTCAAAGGCTTCCTTGTGCTGCAACCTAGTAGAGGGTCGTTTCACAGAAGTTGCAGGAGTACTCACTCTCTGACAGAGTTTAAAGCGGGAACTCAAGACCATTTCATCCTCATCATCTTCATGTGTGGGCTCAGAAAAAGGAGAGATAGACTCTAGAGGAGGAGTATAGAAGATGGGTTCCTGAGATGTCTTTTGGAGAGGAGAACCAGGTTCCTCACCAGGTTTGTCATGCACAGACTCATGGGCGGGAGACTCAAAAAGGACCATGGTCCCCTCATCTTCTAGGAAAGAAGAATCTGCCCCATGAGTCTCAGGGAGAGAAGGAGCCCCTTGAGAGGGAAGATTCTCATAGGCGATGTCCATTATGCTTTCGGCTGCCTCTTTTTCTGGAGACTCCATGGGAGTCGAGGAATTGAGAAGAGAGGAGTTAAGGTACTGGTCAGGGTCGTCCTCTGAGGCTTCAGATGCCAGAGAAGCTGCAGTGACTACCAGTTCTTTTGGTGGTTCAAATGAGGAAGGAGGGACAATGGGTGCTTCAGTGACGAGAGGTTCTTTTGGTGGTTCAGATTCTGCTGGGAGTGAAGAGGAATTAGGTATGGATATGGAAATCTATGGGAAAGAGGAGGCCTAATCCTCCGTGGAAGCTGTGTTGGAATTAGAGGTAGGGGAGAGAGTGGGTGTGTCTGTGGCGGCTATTGTTGACGGTTTTTAGAAAAGCTTCAGAGAATGAGTGCTTTTTCAGAAAAATGAGATAATGAGAGAAGGTATGTGAGGAGCGGTTAGAGACGAAGGATGTTAATAGGAGAGTGGAGTAATGAGGGGGAAGAGGAACAGGTTCAAAAAGCGGTAGACATTTGGAGAAAAGAGAACGTGTAAAGGGAGTTGAAAGGGTGGAGTGATAGACGTGATAGACGCGTTTACTGAAAAGGTGGATGATGTGGCAACAGTAATTAATTTTGTTGCTTTTTTTGAAAAAGGTAGAGAGTACACTCGTACATGTTTTTCATTGAAAGGTTGCTCAGTCTTCTTTAGGTTCTACAACGTCATACCTTTAAAGTTTGTAATGATCATGCGTGTCTACCTGTAACGGTATTGATGTGAGTTAGACTTAGTCAGAAAAAACTTTAGCTATATAGGTACCTGAGTGTGACTTTCATAGCCAGATAAAGGAACCATGTTCCTAATTAGGTCGTAGCAGCCCCAGTGCCATTCTATTTTTCTCAAAATGTTCCCTTCCTAGTGCCTTGGTAAAGATATCTGCAATTTGATCTTCAGTATAGCAAAACTTCATGCAGATATGCCCTTTCTCAACATTGTCTCTGAGTAAGTGATGTCTCACATCAATATGCTTAGTTCTCTTGTGTTGAACCGGGTTCTTTGCCATGTTGAGAGCACTGGTATTTTCACATAGAAGTGGCACGCTGTCAATGTACACTCCAAAGTCTTCCAATTGTTTTTTGATCCACAGCAGCTGAGCACAGCAGAATGTAGCTGCAACATATTCTGCTTCAATTGTGGACAAGGCCACTGAGTTATGCTTCCTTGTTCCCCAAGAGATTAGGCAGGATCCAAGAAAATGAGCCATCTTTGAAGTACTTTTCCTGTCTACTAGATAACCTGCATAATCAACATCAGCATAACCAACAAGATTGAAATTATCACCTGAGGGATAGTACGGGACCAGGTCCTGTGTGCCTTTGAGATAGCGTATGATCCTTTTGGCAGCCTTTAGATGAGACTCCTTGGGATTTGATTGAAACCTTGCACATAATCCCACACTGAACACAATGTCTGGCCTGCTTGCAGTGAGGTAGAGTAGAGAGCCAATGATTCCCCTATACATTGTTTGGTTTACAGGAGATCCAGATTCATCCATGTCAAGCTTGGTAGCCACTGCAATGGGTGTATCAATCACCTTTGAGTCTTCCATGTCAAACCTTTTGAGCAGCTCCTTGATGTACTTCTGCTGACTGATACAAGTTCCCTTTGTGGATTGTTTCACTTGAAGACCCAGGAAGAAGTTCAGTTCCCCCATCATACTCATCTCAAACTCACTGCCCATGAGCATGGCAAATTCCTTGCACAGTGAGTCCGATGTAGCCCCAAAGATAATATCATCCACATGCACCTGGACGATAAGAAGGTTCCTTCCCCGTTACTTTAGAAATAGGGTGTTGTCAATCTTTCCTTGAGTGAATCCATTATCCAGTAGAAACTTAGAAATCCTCTCATACCAAGCTCTGGGAGCTTGCTTCAAACCATACAAGGATTTGTCCAGTTTGAAGACATACTCTGGGTGAGCATGACTTTCAAACCCAGGAGGTTGCTTAACATATACTTCTTCCTTGAGATACCCATTCAGGAATGCACTTTTTACATCCATTTGGAATAAGTTGAATTCCATATGAGATGCAAAGTCAATAAGAATCCGAATGGCTTCCATGCGATCAACAGGGGCAAAAGTTTCATCATAATCAATCCCTTCCTCTTGATTGTAACCCTGAACTACAAGCCTTGCTTTATTTCTGGTTGTTTTCTCGTTCTCATCCAGCTTGTTCCTGAACACCCACATAGTTCCTATGATGGTTCTGTCTGATGGTCGAGGTACTAGATGTCATACTTTGTTTCTTTCAAACTGATGAAGCTCCTCTTGCATGGAAATGATCCAATATGCATCCTTTAGAGCTTCTTTGATGGTTTTCGTTCTATTTGGGATAGAAAGGCTGAAAAGGCTAGGGAGTTTCTAGTTTTGGATCTAGTTTGGACTCCGGAATCAAGAGGAGTGATTATGTTATCAAGAGGATGGGAGCTTTTATGTTTCCAATGTGGGACCTGAATTTGATGTGTGGAGGAACTTGGTGAATCAGAGGAGTTTCCCTACACTTCTTATTCCGCTACCTGTGGAGTACCTTCCACAGCATCTCCAACTCTTTCTTCAGCTTCTGTAAGAGAGATAGGGTACCAGGTTCCACCTATGAACCGGAGGAGGAAGCTGCATTGCCTTCACTCACCTCCTTGGTTTGACTCATCATGTCAGCTTTTCCATTGAGACATCAGATATCTCTCCAGGAACCAGGAGTGGTTTATAGTCTTGATCATCACCATTTTCATCCCTATTTGAGGAGGGAGTCTCGTTGAAGAGCACATGAACACTCTCTTCTACACATTGGGTTCTCTTGTTGTACAATTTGTATGCTTTTCTTTGAGAAGAGTATCCCAAAACGATTCCTTCATCGCTTTTGGCATCGAATTTTCTAAGTTGATCCTTCCCATTGTTCAGAACATAGCACTTGCATCCAAAGGCTCTCAGATGGGTTATCTTTGGCTTTCTTCCATTGAGAAATTCATAAGGGGTTTTGTTCAGTAAGGACCTGATCATGCACCTGTTCACCAAGTAGCAAGCAGTGTTGATTGCTTCTGCCTAGAAGTTCTTTGCAATCCCACTATCAATAAGCATTGTTTGAGCCATATATTACAAGGTTCTGTTCTTCCTTTCCACTAATCCATTTTGCTGAGGAGTTCTAGGTGCTGAGAAGTTGTGCGTGATTCCATTTTCAGTGCAAAACTCATCGAATTTTGCATTATCAAATTTTGTCCCATAGTCGGATCTGATGCGTGCTATCTTCAAGTCCATCTTCACTTGGATTTTCTTGACAAAAGCCACAAATACTTCAAACGTCTCATCTTTTGTTCTAAGAAATAGTGTCCAAGTGAATCTTGAATAGTCATCCACGATCACAAAGATGTACTTCTTTCCACCTCTACTTGGAATTCTCATGGGCCCACACAGATCCATGTGAAGGAGTTCAAGAGGTCTAGATGTGCTAACATCCTTCTTAGGCTTAAAGGATGATCTCACATGTTTTCCTTTGGCACATGCATCACAAAATCTGTGCTCCTTGAATTTAGAGTTTGGCAGACCACGAACCAGGTCCTTCTATATCAGCTTGTTCAGGAGGAAAAAGCTGGCATGACCCAATCTTCTATGCCAAAGCTCTGCATCATCATCAACTGCCTTCAAGCAGTTCACTTCACCAGCTTCCAATGATTCAAAATCAGCAACATAGATGTTTTTGTGTCTCTTGGATATCAACACCACTTCTCGGGTTACTAGGCTAGTAACAGTACACACCTTGGACAGGAACTCCACTTTGTTTACTTTATCACAAATTTGAGACACACTCAGTAAGTGTTGCTCCCAAACGCACACGCAAGTATACATGGTCGACAAGTAATATAGGATTATAAGTCCATATATCGCACCCACAGGGACTTGTGATTAAATATCAACTAAATTGAACCAAACAATTTATCTTCAACTGAATCTTAATGTATGAATATTTAACTAAAATTAATCTAGAATAGTAAACTATGAAATTAAAGAAACAAGTTGGCGAAATTAGACACGAATTCAATAAGAGCCGATATTCTAGAGCTATGGGTTAGAAAACAATCCCGTTGAGTTTTCCACTTAAATCGTCTAATTAATTTATCTGGTTTATTGGTTGACAGGGTTAATATTACTCGTAGCCTTCTCCCTAAGTACAACTCGCCTATTCAAGCTAACCTAACGCCTATATTCCTATGGAATTAGGATTAACAAGAACGCATTTATTATTCCTGTATAATAACCAAGCAAGGGGATTAGGTATATTCCTATCCTAACCGCAAATCCGCTCCCCCTAAGGGTTAAGATCTTGCTCTACCCAATCTTATATGCAATCTAGAATTCCCTCTCCCGAGTTCAATCCTAAATTCGTAGATAATATTCAATTGGTGATCAAGAAATCAAATAATTAAGCACAAGATTGAATAAATAAACCAACATGATAAAATAATAAGAGCAATTCAAGCTTCAAACTACAACGTTCATGTAGCACCCAAAACTCTAGAACTAATAAACTATGAGATTGAAAGAAGACGAGAGAAGAAAAACTAGGTAGAAGCCTCCTCCAAGTGTGGTGGATGTTCCTCCACATGAATTCCCCTTCAAAGTATGTTAGATATCCTCCAAATTAAGTTTAGGACCCTTTTTATACGAGTTGAGGTCATGTAGGGCCAAAATAACCTTGTCCCGAACGAAGTAGGAAAACCCCTGAAATACAGCGTCCAAGCCAGCGCCCAGCGCTGGTCCTGGCGCTGAAAACAACATACTTTTCACGTTCATATTTCTTGGTTGCGTTACTAATTCATCACTTGTTGCCAAGAATGCAATTTTTATATCTTTGTTGTCTCCACTTGGGGGGACAAACACCAAATGGTGTCCCCCATCTTTTATATATATATTTTCTTTCTTTCTTTTTCTTCCGCATTTTATTCAATTTTACTCCGAATCTCTTCATCTTCACTCCGCTTTATTCCTACACAATTAAAATATAATATTAAGCACAAAATAATATATTCAATACTCAAAAGACGATTAAAAGTATTAAAACATGAGGCAACAATTGTTAAATATATGCATTTTTGGACGAACATCAACACCCCACACTTAGACTTTTGCTCGTCCTCGAGTAAACATTAAAACCACTCTCAATAAATCAAGCCTAGAAACACCACCACTTCGGTAGATACTAACAATTAGTCCATATAGAAACTCAACTCATCAGATATACACTTCCTCATCATTGTGCAAGACATACAAGTTACAAACAAACAACAAACGTCTAACCTCCTAACCTCAGAGACGGGCTCTAATTTACCAAATTTAAGTTCGCTCACCTACTCTGTCAAAGAAGATAATAACATCACCTATCTATCATGAACAAGTGCCCTCACAAGAAAAAATAGTTCATACACTCAAATCAAAGAATGAATATAATTTAAGGACTTGGCATCAAAGAACAACTCTCGCACTCACAAATGAATTCACATGTATGCACAAAGAACCATAGGCTTGCCCATTATGTACATCTCTACTAACTAAGCATGCTCTAATAGAATCAAATAGGACTTTAACGGGTTGTAATGTTGGCTAAGGGACGGGCAGAAGAATTATATAATAGTGACTTACACTTCCCTAAGCACTTTGCACTTTTAGACTTAATCACCCATTATTTTCTACTCTTCACTTTTATTTTCCAGCCCTCTCTTCATCAATTGTTTCACAAGTATTTCCTCATACCAAGACCGTTTCATTTTTTTTCTCAAAGAATTTTTTTTTTCATTTTTTTTTCTTGTCATATTCCTTTCAAGAGAACCTTTTCATCACTTTTCAGCCATTATTGGTCACCATTTTTCACTTAATCATCCCTTTCTTTAAATTCATCAATTAATATCACTGTCTAAGCAACAGTGCTCATGGAAGCAGGGTGCAAAATCTAGGGATTCAATAAAAAGATCAAGGCAAAAATACGGCTTCCAAACAAAAGGCTACAGGCTCAAAAGGCTAACTAGTGGTACAATATCTGAAAAGGCTAAAATTCACAAGACATGTCAAAGAAAGCCTATTATCGTCTTCTAAACAGAGCAACACTTTTATTTCGCTTCAATAACATGCAGGGCAAGTTCTAGACTAAGCTGCAAAAATAGAATATATGCAATATATCCTCACCACACATGGCACAAGTATCAATAAAGATGGATCAATTATATTCTAAGGCAGACATGATCATAGCGAACGACAAAATAAGAATAAGTTATATATAGAGTCACAACATTGAGCTTAGGTGTCAAAAAGTCTGCTATTTTATTACTCAATCACTCAGAGGAAAGTACTAGTCAAACTCAGGCCTAAATATGCTAGTATCAGATAAGTAACAAAAGTTTTTCTTCTCCCTCTTTTACTAGTCCTAAAATAAAGAAAAATAATCTAATCCTAAAAAATAAAAAAAATTACTCGGTTCAAATTACATCCCCTGGAAAGGAACCGATGCACAAAGAAAAACCAAGGGGGATTATTACCTAACTAAAACTAACTAGAAACAAAAAAAAATATTTTTGAATTTCTTTTTTGTTGGACTTTAATCCCTCAAGAAAGCTGTCCAAGAGATCCATCGTAAGGAAAAGTCCAAAATTTTATGAATTTTCTTCTCAATTGTCGTTTTTTTTTATTGTTTTTTTTTTTGAATAACGCATAAAATCACCCAGACAATCTCCTCACCCCACACTTAAAATTGTGCAATGTCCTCAATGCACACTATAAATAACAAGAAGGTAAAAGAGGCTCCCTGGTAGGCCAAAGGCCGAAGAATTAGCAGCTCGTGGGATACTCATACTTCTCCCAGGTATGATTCTTCGTGCAGGTACCTCACACTTAGTTTCAACCACCTGCTCACTTTTGCACATGCATATTGGCTGTGACTCCTTGCTCCTATTCCTACAAAACACAAAAATAATACTACCAAAAAAACAGACATAATAAAAAGAAAAATAAAAACAAAAGAAAAAGAAAAAAAAAAGAATTCGGTTGCCTCCCAACAAGCGCTTGATTTATAGTCGTGGCACGACACTATCACTTCACCACTTTTCCTTCCACTTTGACGATATAAATTATGCCCCCAATTTGCATCAATTTTTTTATCACGTTCCTGGGGTGGTGGTGTAAAAATAAAGGAACCAAGCAATAGGTATCGCATCTTGCACTTCTTGGCCCTTAAGTGAGGGATGTCATTTTGTCTCCTTAGCATCACAAATTTAAGAATATAAGCACTTTGTTCCTCATCCATTGACTCCTCTGTATGCTCGAATGGATCAATTCTCATGTCACCAACCAAACACAATGTTGAAAAATGATTAGAATGAGGTCTCATGTGCCCCAACTCCAAAACTACATTATTTTGACATCCTCAACTTTGCACTCTTCATCAACCTTGGCATCATTAATAATATTTTGGTCGAATGATTGGTATTCCTCTTTTCGCTCCAAAAGCTGGCCAGTATCCATGAAAATTGGTTGTAGGACATCAGACACCTCAACCTTTTTATTCAATTGAGCCTGCAGGTCATGGATATCTGAGCCAAATTGGTCCATCTCTTTCCTGAGCTCAGTTCTTCCTTCTATCAGTTGTTCTGTCATATTTGAAAGACCATCACTAAGAAACTCATGAGATTTTATTAGTTGAGCTTGTTCCTCTAGCCAAGATTGGCTCACTATATCTACTTCTTCAAAATTATCTTCTGGTGGGAACTCTCTCTCTTCGTCGAGTTGAGGTTCTTCTTGGAAATTGGCCATTAATTCATCCATTCTAGCCTGGAGTCTTTTAATCACTAAGGCGTCAAGATCTTGTTGCTTGGATATCATGTTCTGTTGTTCCGATGCTTGTCTTATCAAGTCCATAATACGAGTCATGCTTTCCATATCCTCCACTTCCTTGATCCTATCAAACTCATTAACATTATTAGAAACATTACAATAAAAGCTCTGAGAAGGATAATAAGAATTAGGACAACCATCCCAATGGCCACCTTGACAACCACACACATTACAAAAATTCCACACATTAGATTGAGATGGACAATATTGTCACATGTGTGGTCCTTCACAATATGGACAAAGATCGTCATAATAAGAATAACCATTATTCGACCAATTATCATTCCAAGATGCCATGTCAATAAAGATAATAAAATATTAAATTAAGATACAAATAAATAAATAAATAAATAAATAAAAAAACTTAAATAGACAAAAGTAAAAATTCAATCTACGGGATTGTTTGCTAAAAACTTAAATAGCCAAAAACTTGTTGCTCCCAAACGCACACGCAAGTATACGTGGTCGACAAGTAATATAGGATTATAAGTCTAGATATCATACCCACAGGGACTTGTGATTAACTATCAACTAAATTAAACCAAACAATTTATCTATTCAAGCGAAACTTTAGACCTTGAATTCAAGTAGAAATCACACCTTAATGATCCTTAGGCTATGGGTGAGTGATCCCTTCGAGAATTTTCAGAATTTGATCATGCGGGATCGGGGTTGGAATTTGGGAATTCTTCAAGAATAGATATTTTATTGAATAGCTAAGATAACTTCCCACATTGTGCATGCATTGATTCAATTGTACCCCCTTTTGACTAGTTGCAAGTCCTCGGGTGTAGAGTTCGGAGTTTCGGGCGCAATTGTGGTCCAGGGTAGATTCGACACGAGGTGAATCTCCTTTATAACCTTGTAAGAGGGAATTGTCCCCATAGGTGATGTATATGCTATGTGTAAATTGTTTGGGGGATACGTACGCGCCAAGTGACGAGAGCCCGTACGTAGCGGCTATTATTATTATGTTCGGGTAGTTAGGATCACATCATGCCTTATATGCTTCCTCGTAATGCCTTATATGCTTCCTCGTAATGCCTTATAGGCTTCCTTGAAATGCTTTATATGATTCATTGTGACACCATATGTACTATGAGATTATGTTTGGTATAGTATTGTTCCTCTGAGGCTTTATGGAAATTGTTGAATGGAAAGGAATTTGCTATAAAAAAGTAATTGTGATATATATATGGGATCGGGTCGTACGCCACGGCAGAGTTGAAAATAAATTGAATATATATGGGATCGGGTCGTACGCCACGGCAGTGTTGAGAAGTATTTGTGATATATATGGTATCGGGCCGTACGCCACGACAATGTTGAGAAATACTTGAAATACATATGGGATCGGGTCGTACGCCACGGCAGTGTTGAGAAGTATTTGTGATATATATGGTATCGGGCCGTACGCCACGACAATGTTGAGAAATACTTGAAATACATATGGGATCGGGTCGTACGCCACGGCGAGTTTAGAAGGTACCTTATGGGAGCGGACCGTACGCCACGGCGGATCTAAGAATTTGTGATTATTGTTTCGTTCGGTGGTCTTAACCTTGAAAGTGCTTTATTGTTTAGTTTAGTAGTTGTTTGGATTTATGCTCTTGATATGTACTTGTTGCTTATTTCCTGACATGCCTACTGTATTTCATTATATTCTATCATATGTTATTACTGTTGGACCTTAGTGAGTATCGAGTCGACCTCTCGTCACTGCTTCTTCGAGTTTAGACGGGATACTCACTGGGTACATATTTATTTAATATGTACTCATGTTGCACTTCTATACTTAATTGTAAAGGGCCTGAGGCCGGTGCTTCTGGTTATTGTACCGGAGATAGACCCTGAGCTTATGGACTCGACTTCACGGTGAGCTGCTTCCTCTGGTGATTTCCAGCAGCACCATGGAGTTTTCACTTACTTTTGTTATTTTCCCCGTCTATTTCATCCAGACTGAGGATTTGTATAGATATTGCTTTCCTTTGTATATTCCGTTAGTATGCCCATGACACTCGTGACACTAGTTCCTGGCACACACGTAGTGTATATATATTTTAGGTTTGGTTGTACAGGCATGCATATGCTTTATTTTGGCCATGTAGTGTTATGCTTTATTTCCATGTCAAGCTATCATCATGTTTAACTGTTTAAAATTTGTAAATGTTGACTTGTTTAATTAGATGGGAAGGGTAACACTTAGTAATTTTTGTATGGCTTACCTAACCCCGTCGTTGGGCGCCATCACGACCTGGATTAGGATTCTAGGTCGTGACAACGTATTTAATATGTACTCATGCTGCACTTTTGTACTTAACTGTACAGGTCCTGCGGCCGGTGCTTCTGGTTATTGTACTGGAGATAGACCCTGAGCTTGTGGACTCGACTTCACGGTGAGCTGCTTCCTCTAGCGATTCCCAGCAGCACCATGGAGTTTTCACTTACTTTTAATATTTTCCCCGTCTATTTCATCCATACTGAGGATTTGTATATATATTACTTTCCTTTGTATATTACGTTAGTATGCCCATGACACTCGTGACACTAGTCCCTGGCACACGCGTAGTTTATATATATTTTGGGTTGGGTTGTACAGGCATGCATATGTTTTATTTTGGCCATGTAGTGTTATGCTTTATTTCCATGTCAAGCTATCATCATGTTTAACTGTTTAAAATTTGTAAATGTTGACTTGTTTAATTAGATGGGAAGGGTAACACTTAGTAATTTGTGTTGGCTTGCCTAACACCGTCGTTGGGCGCCATCACGACCTGGATTAGGATTCTGGGTCGTGACAACGTGATACCACGAATTCAATAAGAGCCGATATTCTAGAGCTATGGGTTAGCAAACAATCCCATTGAGTTTTCCGCTTAAATTATCTAATTAATTTATCTGGTTTATTGGTTGACAGGGTTAATATTACTCGTAGCCTTCTCCGAAGTACAACTCGCCTATTCAAGCTAACCTAACGCCTATATTCCTATGGAATTAGGATTAACAAGAACGCATTTATTATTCCCGTATAATAACCAAGCAAGGCGATTAGGTATATTCCTATCCTAATCGCAAATCCGCTCCCCCTAAGGGTTAAGATCTTGCTATACCCAATCTTATATGCAATCTAGAATTCTCTCTCCCGAGTTCAATCCTAGATTTGTAGATAGTATTCAATTGGTGATCAAGCAATCAAATAATTAAGCACAAGATTGAATAAATAAACCAACATGATAAAATAATAAGAACAATTCAAGCTTCAAACTATAGCGTTCATGTAGCACCCAAAACTCTAGAACTAATAAACTGTGAGATTAAAAGAAGAGGAGAGAAGAAAAACTAGGTAGAAGCCTCCTCCAAGTGTGGTGTATGTTCCTCCACGTGAATTCCCCTTCAAAGTATGTTAGATATCCTCCAAATTAGGTTTAGGACCCCTTTTATACGAGTTGAGGTCGTGTAGGGTCGAAATAACCTTGTCCCGAACGAAGTAGGAAAACCCCCGAAATACAGCGTCCAGGCCAACGCCCAGCGTTGGTCCTGGCGCTGAAAACAACATACTTTTCACGTTCATATTTCTTGGTTGCGTTACTAATTCATCACTTGTTGCCAAGAATGCAATTTTTATATCTTTGTTGTCTCCACTTGGGGGGACAAACACCAAATGGTGTCCCCCATCTTTTATATATATTTTTTCTTTCTTTCTTTTTCTTCCGCGTTTTATTCAATTTTACTCCAAATCTCTTCATCTTCACTCTGCTTTATTCCTACACAATTAAAATATAATATTAAGCACAAAATAATATAATTAACACTCAAAAGACGATTTAAAGTATTAGAACATGAGGCAACAATGGTTAAATATATGTATTTTTGGCCGAACATCAGTAAGCTATATTTCAAGCCATCCACGTAGTACACATTTTCAATTTAGTGCTCTAGAGACTTTCCAACTCTTCCAACACCGAGGATGTATCCCTTCTTTCCATTGACAAAGGATACATCTCCTCTTTTAAGGGCTTTCAATGAGAGAAAATCCATAGTGTTTCCAGTCATATGCTTTGAGCATCCGCTGTCGATAATCCATTGTAGTCCAGTTCCTCTCACTGATCCCTGCACAATTAAATCAAGGGTTAGACTTAGGAACCCAAACAAGTTTGGGTCCCTTGTAGTAGGAAAGGGATGAATAAGTGCTCTTCTAGTCCATGCAGGAAGAAATTGATATTTCTTGTTGGGACCTGGTCCCTGCTTGGTGTTCCTCTTGCCAAAAAACATTTTGTTTTTCCGAACTGACTGATCCCTGGCCAAGCAACTTTCCTTGAAGTGTCGTTGTTTCCACAATGGGTACAAAGCCAATTGTCTGGGACCGTGACATACTTGTTGTGAGGTTTGTAAGGAGTTTTCTCCTTTTGGAACCCGATCCCCTGCCTGTTTCCACTGTTATTGAAGTACATGGCAATGACAGTATCTGTGGACCGGGTCCAATTTAGAGACTTTTAAGATATGATTTTAATTTACCCATCTCAATTTGCAACTGTCTATTTTTCTCAAGCTCACAACACAAACTTGTTTAGACATCATTTAGTTCTTTTTCAAGCTTGATGTGTTTTTCACTAGCTATTTCTTTTCCTTTATCCACACCCGAGGCACCAGGTTCTAGTTTGAGTCCCTGAATGGTTTCTTCTAAGTCTGTGATTACTACTAGAAGATCATCTCTTTCTTTCTCAACAGCATTAATCCTCTCACTCAGGCTATCCTTTTCATTACACAGATTATCCATTGTTTCTTTCAGATCTACTACCACTACTGTTAGATCATCTCTCTCATTTTCTATCTTTCTTGTTTTTTCTTCTACTGCTTCTTTTTCTTATTCAAGGTTTTTTATGGTCTCCTTAAGGTCTACAACCACCGCCACTAGGTCATCTCTCTCATTTTCAACATTGTTTATTGTACAGGTTAGAGCTTCTTTTTCTCTTTCAAGATCACCTATGGTTTCTTTCAAATCAACCACACACACACAACTAGATCATCTCTAGTTTGTTCAACTTCACCTAGTTCTATAGTCAATGTGTCCTTATCTTCAACTAAATTGTAGTAAGTATCAATGAGAACATTTGACAATGACATTAGTTTTTTAGGAGAATAGGATTTCAGATTTCTCTCAACATCCCTGAATTTTACCTCATCTTTGTCATCTTCTTCTTCATCATCTGACTGAGCCATGAGAGAAAATAGTGAATCGTACTCCTTGGCCTTGTTCTCTACTGCCATCATAGAGTTGTTTTCTGCTTCATATTCCTCTTCTGATTCGCTCGATGAGTCTCCCCATGCAGCAAGAGCATGTTTTCACAACATTGTCAACTGCGCTTTCTCTACTGAATCTTTTGTCAGGAACCTAGTTCCTCTTTGCAGCTTTGTCAGGGTTGTGCATGTAGGGCTCCTGCTTCAGGAGCGAATAGTCTTTTATGAAGTGTCCGGGCTTACCACATTTATGACACAAGTCATAGTTTCTAGGCTTGCTTGAGCTGTCTCTTCTTGGTATTCCCCTGTTCCTTAGATCCATCTTCTAAATTCTCTTGGTAAGATAAGCCATGTCATTGTCCTCTTCGCTTGACTCATGCTTTTCAGCTTGAAGAACCAGGTTCTTCTCCTTCTTGCGTTCTCTTCTTTCACTATCTTTCTTCTTTTTCATCTCATATGTTTTCAAGTTTCCGATCAACTCATCCATTGTTAGAGCTTGCAAATATTTTGCTTCATGATAGCATTGAATTTGCTTTCCCATGAGCTAGGCAGAACACTCAGAATCTTTCGCACTAGCTTGTTTCTAGGAATGACTTCTCCCAGTGAGTGAAGCTCATTGATGATGGAGGTGAATCTAGTATGCATATCATGTATAGATGCATCGTCCTTCATCCTAAACAGCTCATACTTAGTGGTGAGCATGTCGATTTTGGACTGCTTTACTTGCGTCGTTCCTTCATGAGCTGTCTGCAAGGCTTCCCAAATTTCTTTGGCTGATTGACATGCTGAGATCCTGTTGTACTCATCAGGTCCTATACCGCACACTAGGATTTTCTTTGCACGAAAGTTCTTTTCCACTGCTTTTCTGTCAGCATCGTTGAACTCCTTCCTAGTCTTTGGCACCAGCAGACCAGCTTCTCCTACCTTATGCATAGGAACATGGGGACCATCACAAATGATGTCCCATAGCTCAGAATCTTCAGCCATTATGAAGTCGTGCATGCGGGTTTTCCACCACCCATAGTACTGACCGTTGAACCTAGGAGGTCGATATGTTGATTGATCTTCTTCAAAGTTTGGTGGAGCAGCCATTGGAGATCCTTTCTAGGTGTTAACCGTTTAGAAAGAACCTGCTCTGATACCAATTGATAGTTTCTGTGAGTCCACCAAACTGTAGAGAGACCTGGTCCTCTATCAGTTCTCTCAGATGAGTACACAACTTCACTAACTTGTAATCTAAACTATTACAAGCCACTTTGTAATGACATTCTTAGGCCTCATTTGTTTTTTTTAAGATTAAGACGTCTGAATCTTAATACACATCTGAATATCAAGATGTGTATTAAGATTAAGACATCTGAATCTGAATACATATCTGAATATATTAAGATGTGTAATAAGATCTGAATAAAAATAATTAAGACTGTTTGATTTTTAACATCTGAATGTATAAAATTTATCTTCATTTGAAAATTAATAAACATAAATTCAAATAAAATACTAACTAATCTAATATTCTATCAATAAAATATATAGCTTTTTAAAATATGATAGTTGTTGGTGGTGATGGCTAACGAGTGAATGCCGACCAGAGACGGTGGTTGGTGGTAGTTTTGGTTGATGATGGTGGTTCATGCTAGTAGCTAGTAGTGATTGGTAGCGGTGGATATTATGATTGAGGATGGTGGTGATAGTTAATAATGGCGGGTAGTGGCAGTAGTTGTCACAGAGAAAGGTGGTGGTGGGTGGTGGTAGGTTATAATAATAGGCAGTGTTGGATGTGGTTGTTGA
>ML248654.1:0-11185 GCA_005239495.1 Nicotiana undulata
TATTCAATTATTCAATTCAAAGTTCCATTTTTATCAAATTTTCACATAGAAGCTTCCCGGCTAGATGCTCGAGCTGCGCACGCATATCGAGGTGAGATTAACAGAGGCTTTCAAGGCCTCGGAACACAGATTTAGCTAGAATTACTTAGGATGACCCTTTTGGGTCATCATAATCTCCACCTCTAAAACAAACGTTCGTCCTCGAACGGACATAGAAAAGTACCTGAGTCTGAGAAAAGATGGGGGTACCGACTCCTCATATCTGACCCGGACTCCCAGGTAGCTGCCTCGGCAGGCTGACCTCTCCACTAAATACGGACCGAAGGATAACTCTTCGACCTCAACTNGGCAAGTCTGTAGGCCACCTCTCCTACCTTGTCCAAAATCTCAAAAGGACCAATATACCTAGGGTTCACTTCGAAGGTTGCGATTTTTCATGAAAGTGTGTTTGTATGTTTTATATAAACATGAACGTTCATGAATGAACGTATTAATACATTGGTCTATAATGAGGTGAACCAACAGATGAACATGACCAAAATCCATTGCAAGTTGGATTTGTTTCATTAATGAAAATGCTATAATATATATATAGACGTATGAATAATATTATACAATTGCTTGAAAATGGCGAAGTGATTACGAAATGTGTTTATATGAAAAGGTTGTGGCCACAACTGATGCCAATCATTCCAGGTGTTTTTATAATATACGATTGATACATTAAGTGTAGTCAATAATCTGATATGCAATCGAAAGTCGATACGTATTAGTCTACGACATAAGAAAGTTTGCATTGAACTTTCATGACAATGAAACGAGTTTTGAAGTATTTGAAATATACTCCAAATTATGCTTCGCACTACAATAAGTATCCCGCGATAATAGAGGGGTATAGTGATGCAAATTAGGTCACTAGTTCAACCGATTCTAAACAGTCGGCGGAGGAGCGATGTCTTGGAAATCGTCCAAACAAATGTACATTGACCGCTCTATAGCGGAGGCTGAGTTTATAGCCTTAGACAAGGCCGGTGAACAAGCTGAATGGCTCCGGAATTTCTTGAAAGATATTCCATTTTAGCCCAAACCTTTGGCACCTATTTGTATACATTGTGATAGTCAAGTGGAAATAGGCAGGGCTGGGAGCGTTATGTATAATGGAAAATCTCGTCATATACGACGGAGACATAATACCGTTAGACAACTACTCTCTAGTGGTGTTATCACAATTGACTACGTAAAGTCAAGAAATAACGTGTCGGATCCACTTATAAAAGGCCTAACTAGAGAGGTAGTTGAAAGATCATCGAAGGGAATGGGGCTAAGGCCTAGTACAAGTCATCATGGCGGTAACTCTACCTAGCAGACTGGAGATCCTAATAGCTAGGTTCAAAGAGATCAAACAAAGTTATGAATGGGTGTTCAACATTGTCAAATAAATCAACTCATTCGCGCGATGAAGACAATGTTCAGAAATTAAGGTAAAGCATTAAAGATTTTTGTTGAGTTAATAAAGCTTAAAGCTTTTTAATTATTTGCTAGGTCTGACAGGATATGACCAGATATTGTTTCTATTGGATTACACGTTTAGAAATCACATATGTGAGTGTGAAGTGTAAGTCGCTTTAAGGGGAATGAAAGAAAAGGCCCATTCTTTAAGCACTCATGAAACCATGCGGTGTTCATGGCTGAAACGAACACAACCGTGAGAACCAAAGATGGTTAAGGATTGATTGTGTGACTTATGGTTGTCTAGGTATACACCAAAGTTCGACGGTTCACTACGGAAAGTTCAAAGAGAAACCTACTTATCCAGATGCGATTAATTCTTAATTGCGAATCACATAGTATTTTCATGCATATTTTTTCACTATGTCTATTCCCCATTTATGTGGGAGATTGTTGCGTTTTTATTAAGGGGTGTGAATGGGAAATGGAAGAGGTACCTCTTGGATTGCACCTCTTCATCTCACCCTTTCATTGTCTATAAATTTAGAGGCTTGACCTCATTTTTCAAATAAGGAAAATCTGATATCATCTCCTCTCTTTTCTACTTTGTTGCATTATTTTCTAAATAAACATAAGTGTCAAGTGTAATTTGCTCTGTTTGTTGAGTTCGCTGAAGTTTTGTGATTTGAAGTGACGCTATCACATAATAGTTGTTATGTTCTATCCTGGGGGGAATTAATCCGTATACCCTGGGCAACAGTGAGAGAATTAAATTCCTTAAGGACACACTGTGAATTCAATGAGCTCGAAATTATTTTTCTATTTTGTTTATTAAATGCATATTTATTTATTTCTCTGATTTTCTTATTTTGAACACACTAATACCAACAGAAATATCTCGCAAATGAGCTGCTATGATACCATCATGAAATTCATTGTAAACAATAAAGATCTTTAGAGAAAATTTTCTTCTGTCTACTTCTTTGTCACTTTACTAGACTAATCTATACAATAGAATTGTGTACTACCTGCTTGCATGCACTAAAATTCTCTATAACATACCGTACAAAATATTTACAAAAGAAAAGAAAAAGAAACGCTAATAAAAGGTTGTCCGTAAGCTTGCCAACTATGTTTTGAGGTGATCTTCACCGTCCACGTACGTTTTGGATTAAAAATCCTTCTTTAGCTCCACGTGTCCTGAGACAAAGAATTAAGCTTTATATTAAGCTTTGTGCCTAACACTGAGTTAGGGCGTAACTCAGAGATTCCAATTGAATCCGAAACCAAAGCTTTCTTTTATCTTTTGATTTGGAGATCTAGATAACATCAGAATTCTCCTTTTGATCTTGTAATTTAGTATCACCATCAGTCAAACTATATTACATAAGTTGAAATGGACGATTATATTATCAAAAAGCTCTATGGGCATTGTTTTACCCGCGAACCGGTGTTAGGACCCGCATGACGTATAAAAAAATTTGATAGAATATTAATTTTAGAAAATTATGATCTAATATATCATACTATTTTTAATAAATACTACTATATGATTGTTATTTTTAATTTAATGTAATGTACAGAAATATAACAAAATTTATACAAAATCAAAAAATATACATTATATAGTAATCAGATAAATTAGTTATTCCTTAATTATTCTTTATTAAATTAGCAAGTACTTTATACGTTTGGGGCATTTGCACCTATACCCACTTTTTGGGTCACGTTTTAACTTATACCCGCTTTGCAAAAAAAATTACAAGCGTACCCACTTTTCGCATAAACTTCAGGCATACGGACCTGAAGTAGCAAAGGCAATCACACAAACTTCAGCATTCTAGGAGACGGGCCTGAAGTTGTTTGTAATTGCTGAACTTAAGCATTCTACAAGCTGAAGTTTTGTTCTCAATTTGTTGTACTTAAGCATGTTTTAGCTGAAGTTTTGTCTTGGATTCAATAGTTTTGCCGTAAAGCTTTTTCAAAAATTTCAGCAGAAGATGCTTGATAACAGGCTAAATGCACGTAGTTAGTGTAGGTTTTCACTCCAACTTAAGGATGTTTCACTGTCTTAGGGAGGTTAAATGGTGTTAAATTGGCTCTAATTGTGATTTTTATGCTTTACAGGAGCCAAATGTACTATTGATAGCTTAAGATGGTGATTTGAGCTAAATTGAAGAAGAAAAGCCCCTTGGGAGATTTTATGGGTGAAAGGAAGGTTGAAGATCGCTTGGACAGAATAAAAGTCCACTAGCGCGATCGCGCTAGTCCAGTTGACAGGACAGAACAGAAGTGCATTAGCGCGAGCATAGCGCGGTCGCACTAGTCCAGTGATCACCCATGCATTGTAAAACCCTTTTAGCGCGTCCATTAGCGCGAGGACTAGCGCGACGACGCTAGTCCCAGTTGTGCGCGTGAATTTTCAAGGGTAAATCTGGAAGATTGGGGCCATTCTACTTAACCTATATAAGGTTCAACTCGCCCAAAGAAGCAAATTATCAAGGTTTAGAGTCTAATTCAAGAATAGCAAAGACAAGAGGCAAGGAGGGCAATTGTGCATCAATTCTCATCTCTCTTCCTTGTGATTTTACCATTGTCAATGAATTCTTTTGTTATTTTCAGTACAATTATGAGTAGCTAACTTCTTTAATCTAAGGTTTTGGTGGAACCCGTTGAGGATGAACTGATGGTTATATTAATATAGTTTTGCTTGGTTTTCAATCTCTATTTGTTCAACTACGTTTTTGTTGTAGTTAATTGAAAGGATCCTCAATTAACTGTGCTTATTTAGTGTGTATATACTTGAGAGAGAGTGCATATTTAGGTAATTGTTGAACAACATCACTCCCGGAGTATAAGAGAGATCCATAACCGAGGGTTTAAATGATGGATTAGAGATAACGATACCTTGGGTGCAATCTAAAGTGAATTGTAATACAAGTTAGCTAGTGTAACTCGAGAGAGTGCGTCTAGAAGATTATCATAATTACTTGAGAGAGATTTATGATAGCCTGAGTGTTCATGATTGATAGAGATAATTAAGCCAAAACTATAGGAAATATACATGAAGAGATTCCATCAACGGGGGAAACCATAACCTTAGACCTTTATCGTAATTGTTTAAACCTCAGTAGTAGTTATTAGTTATTCTTTAGCTTTCTTATTTTCATTCAAATGTAGTAGGAAAAATACCAGAAATTAATATTCATAACTTTTGGAAAATTGATTATTGAGAATCTAGTAGTATAACAATAACGATTGATATGCTAGTTCCCTGTGGGATTCAACTCTGGGCTAAATACTCAGATTATATTTGCAACGCCCGCTTAGTCTTTTATTAGACATAGTTGAGCGTGATCAATGCTGGAGTTATTTAGTTCATTTGTAAAAACTTCAGCACTAAATAAGCTGAAGCTTTGTCCTGGATTCATTAGTTTTGTCATAAATCTTTTCAAAAACTTCAGCAGAAGCTGCTGAAGTTATTTAGTTCATTTGTAAAAACTTCAGCACTAAATAAGCTGAAGTTTTGTCCTGGATTTATTAGTTTTGTCATAAAACTTTTTCAAAAACTTTAGCAGAAGATGCTGAAGTTATTTAGTTCTTTTGTAAAAACTTCAGCGCTAAATAGCTGGGGTTTAGTTTGTCATAAAGCTTGTTCAAAAACTTCAGCAGAAGATGCTAAAGTTATTTAGTTCATTTGTAAAAAACTCTAGCACTAAATAAGCTGAAGTTTTGCACAGTAGCCGGAAGAAGGAGCGCCTGAAGTTGTAAAACTTAGGGTATAAGTAAAATAATTTTACAAATATGGGTACAGGTTAAATGGGGCGACCAAATAGGGCGCCCCGTGCAAATTTTACATACATTTACTAATGTGACTTTTTATTAACTTGCCAATTGACCTAATATTTTGATACTAATTCTATTTTAATTTAATATATATATATATATATATATATATATATATATATATATATATATATATATATATATATATATTCTTACATTGATTTTTTTGAACTTATGTTATACTTTTCAAATTCTTCAATTGTATAAATTTATCAATAATTGTTTTGAGTATGATTTATTTACCTTTTATTTTTAATAATTCAAAATTTAAATATCATAAAATTATCTTTATCCCCCTCTTTTGGTACGTTCTTTTCTACTGTAATATTTGATTAGTGTTATCATTTTATATTTTAATAAAATTTTAAATAATATAATATTGTTTACTAAATTATAATTTTTTTATTTTATTATTTACAAAAAAAAATGAATTCTTTTTCCCATTTGTATTTAATATGAATTTAATTTTTTTATTAATATTACTACATAAGAAGTTAAATTATATCTTTAGATATTTTATTTTTTTCTTGAAACCATTGTTTATATTTTTGTCTCTAGTTTATCTTATCCATATATCATATAGCATGATCATATGAATTGTTATTCAAATTTTTTACATTTCAAAAAATAAATTAGACTTATCATTTATATATCTCTACATTGTAATCAGATATTTATATCTTTTTATTTTCTAATAATAGTTTCTTACAAAAATATAGATATTTAACTATTTTAAATTCAAATTTAAAAAGAGCAACTACTTGTTAACTAACACTAATTTTGTCCTAAAATTTATCACTTGTTAAATTTTTGCTGTGATACATGACTGTTTGCAACAAATTTTTAACATATGAAAAATAAACTGCAACCACAAAATAAGAGAAAAATATTGTTACTAATTAATTGTGAGTACAATTCTGTTTCTACCTTGATTCTTCTCTCATGTTTATCTTCGTGATTCGAGGGCTGAAGCAGTGTATTTCTCGAATATAGGATGATGCAGACCTCCTGGGATGTATTTGATTTCCAACTTCTTGAATTATTTGATTGTCAAGAAATATCCGGTCATATTTTGATCTCTTTGTGAATATTCCAAGAGTTTGTGAGACTTTTTTGAGACCCTCTTTAAGGGAATATGTGTCCCCTTATATAAGAGTGCGTTAGGGTTTAGGGCAGAGTAACTTGCAATAAACTTTGATAGACTCACAGGATTTCAAGAATCACGTAGTATCTTGAATTTAAAATTTAATTTCATCATTTAAAATTTTGATATCTATGGTGACATCAACACATTGATTTGCTTCTGCTATTTTATATAGAAATAGATGATAGAATAGACGTGAAATCATAACCACTGCATTATTTATTTTACATTTATGACCTATTGTGAAGTTTCCATACAATATTAGGAAAGGATGACTTGCCATAAGAGATCCGAAAATTGAGAAAGGATTAAAAGGGCTGCGTTAGTTGTCAGTTTATTCATATTGCCAGACATATCCAAGCACAAATACGTAACAAGTGGAACTTGAATTTGCCTACAAAGTTCCGAGTAACGGGACTTGTGACAAAAAATTGGTGAAAGGAAAACAAGTACTATGCATGCCTATATATAGCATGAAGGAGAGGAACTATGCAATAATTCTAACGAGATTTC
This sequence comes from Nicotiana undulata, assembly GCA_005239495.1. Classification (NCBI taxonomy): domain Eukaryota; kingdom Viridiplantae; phylum Streptophyta; class Magnoliopsida; order Solanales; family Solanaceae; genus Nicotiana; species Nicotiana undulata. Next base: position 6,953 of record ML248654.1, read on the forward strand.
CTTCTCCACTCCACTCATCCAATTTGTCTGAATATTAGGCGTATAATTTGGGGTAAATTGTTGGGATTTATTTGGAGAGAAAATTCTTTTTTTCTTTACTACCAAAAAGAGAAAAAACAAAAAAAAAAAAAGCCGCGGACCGCGGTTATATATATATATATTTTAACGCGGTTATTGGAGAGTGAAAAACTCATATCAGATTTGAGAGAGAGAGATAGAAAGGAGAAAGAGAAATGGGGAACTGTATGTCGGATGTGAAAGGAGGGAAGCAGGCTATAGGAGGAGTGGGCCACCATATGGACCCAGCTGCCGCCATTGTTGATGGTGGTGGTGGTGGAGGACCCAATGATGCTGTTGACTTGTTCTATAGGACAAACGGCCTTCACGCCCTTTATACGCCAATCGAGGTATATGTCTTTTTCATCTTAAAGTTGCAATTTAACTTCCCTGACTTGTTTCACGGTTGCCTTTCGCTGTTGTTTTAATATTAATTTCCATTGTGTACTCGTGGCGTTGGGATTCCCTATTTTTTTTCTTTAGTTAAAAGTCTAACATTTCTTTTTCCTTTGTGGGTTTAAGAACCCTAGTTTAGTTTATTTCACCCGACCCCAACTTGTTTGAGATAGTTGTAGCAGTAGTTGTTGTTGGGGTTATAAATCCTGACGTTCCATTAATTTATTGAATAGACACTGTTTACGAACTCATCATGGGTGCCGTACTAGTTAACTTTTTTTAACAATGTTCTGACTTCAAGTATCTGGCAATGTAGTTTAAGCAACAAACCAAATTTCTCTTAACATCTTCCTTCTCTAATTATTTCCTTCATTAAGGCCTAAGGGTGTGTGTGGTATGAACGAAAATGTTTTCCTAGAAAATTTTTCCTTGTTTAGTTGGTGGGCGAAACTTTTTTCAGAAAATATTTCTACCTTTTTGTTAGAGAGTAAAAAATAATTTTTTCAATAAATAGTTCTTTATATTACTCTCCTCACCCCTTCCATCAAATCCCCATATTTTCTGCGTCCCCCAAAATCCTCAACTTTTTGAGGACTCTATTTTCTTCAAGAATTTAATTTTTTTTTATTTAAAATTCACACTAACCCAAAGGAAATAAGGTGCTACTTTATTTTTTCCCGTAAAAACAACGTTGAAATTAATGCTACATAACTAACACGAAAATACTCTATCTTTGGTTGAAAGAAAGCATTCTTTCTATAACATGATAAGAATGTACTTCATTTTGTTGAAATGAAAGAAAATAAAATATTTTTTCTATATCATGAATAGAAAATACTCATTTTATTGAAATCAAGAAAATACTTTTTCTACCTCGTAAAAAGAAAATACTCATTTTGTTGAAATTAAAGAAAGTACTTTTTAGTACATCATTTTGTTCAAAAGAAAACAAAATATTTTTTTACATCATGAAAAAAAAGTACTTATTTTGTTGAATTGAACGAAAATATCTTTTTTACATCATGAAAAGAAAATGCTCATATTGTTGAAATAAAAAATAAAGTACTCTTTCTACAACATGTAAAGAAATTACTCTTAACAATATTTTTATTTAGGGTGGGGGGTGGGAAGGTAAAGGTTGGGTGGGGTTGGGTGGGGTTGGGTGGATGGGGGTGTGGGTGAGGGGCTTGATGGGGATGGGCAATAGAGTGGGAAGGGCTGAAAAAGAGTTTTGAAAAATATTTTCCCCTCTTGACAGAGAAGATTGGAGGAAAATGAGTTGATTAGAAAAATATTTTCCAAAACATTTAAGCCAACCAAACATAAGAAAATTAAAAAATATTTTTCTAATTTTTTTTTCCTTCGTACCAAACACACCCTAATAGTCTCAACAATAAACAAGAATACATTCACTACATGCACACTTTTGCATTAGAGTCAACTCCACCAAAAGGATCCAAAATTGATCTTCGAAGCAAATATATACAGTATCCAAATTGGCCCACATGTTGAATACTACAAATGACAATGGTGAAGTAATTGAATAACAGAAACCTAAAACTTTGTTAAGAGTCATCAGCTCCACCAAAATGAAATAAAGCTTTATTACCAATTCCTACAACAACTATGCCTCATTACCATGTTAGTTGAGTCGATTATATGAATATTCAATAATCATTTCGCTCTATTTGGACCCGTTTTATGCCAATGCTCAACAATATTGGGTTCTCTACATTTTTTGACCGATATACAATAACTCGACCTCAATTGTGGCTTTCCTAGAAGTTTCCATTTAAGGAGTTTCCCATGGCATTAGTTTCTTTATTGCTGTGATTATGAAAATATTATGTTGCTCTGAACATATGTGCTTTGAATTATCAACTGCAGTTATCATCAGGGGCGGACCTACGCTAGGGGTGGGGTCACGGGCACCCGTTAGCCTCGGTAAAAATATTGTATATATATTCTATATATATAAGTTAATAAAGGGAGGACCCCTATAAATATTTTATGCGGCCCCCTCAGTCACAAGGATTGGATAGAAGAGTTGGTTTGTGGGAGTAGTTGCCTTCTTTTCCTTAATGACCCAGGTTCGAACCCCTACAGTCCAATTTTTTTTTTATTGGGTCTTATTCGGTCAGACCTTTAATTGAGTCTTATTCGGTCAGAGGTTAAAAATACCGAAAAATACACGCTTGGCTGCTCCTTTTCTCTCTCTTGACATTAGTTTATTTTTTCTAAACCCAAAACAAATTTCATCCTTCACGTTACTTTCTTCAAGGATCAAGCAGCTGCCACGTGCCTGCCGAATCTTTTTCTGGGTAAGATTTTGAAAATTATAATTGGAATTCTCCATCTTGTTTCCACTTTTCTAATGGTAAATTTCAGTTTTGAGTTAAGGGTTTAAAAAAAACCCTTTTAAAATACGATTGAGAAGGGGCTTAACTAGAAGGTTTTGCTTGCCTCTTATTTGTGTCTTGTTCTCACTTTTGGATATTCTATTTTGATTGAATCTCTGAATTTTCTGTAATTTTTTTTTTATTTTGTTGAGGCTAGTAAAGCCTTTGATTTAGGCCCCAAAAATATAGTTATGACTTATAATAAAGTAAGGAGTGTGATTAATCATATTAAAAATGTTGTTTTGCTTGGCATTGTTGCTTTGTAGGAAGTTCTGTTGATGTGGATTGAGATGGACATATTTTTGACGAGGTTTAATTCTTCTCAACCAAGTTCTAGTTTCAGAGACAATTCCTCCCATCTTGTAGAAGAGTTTGATGTGAAATCACTTAATACCGACCCCGGAGAGAGAATACCCATTGATAGATATAGCCCTAGAATACGGGATGAAGTGAGAAGACACTACATCCAAAGAGGGCCTTGCCAACCAATTGATCACAAATTTCCTAAAACTTTATTTGGGAAGAAAATGCGCCAATTTAGTTCGGGTTGGTTTAAAGGTTCGTATTCTAGATGGTTAGAGTATAGTGTGAAGAAAGATGCCGCATTTTGTTTATGTTGTTATTTATTCAAAAATGATTACGTTCATGGAAGCACAGGTGACTCTTTCACAAAAACCGGCTTTAAGGCTTGGAATAAAGCAACCGAAAGACTTGATCTACATGTTGGTGAAGTAAGTAGTCTCCACCATAAGTGCTTCAACAATATGCTAGACTTGTCAAATCAATCTCAATCAATTCAAGCTGCTTTTGAAAAGCAATCTGATCAACAAAAAACTGAATATCGAATTCGTTTAAATGCCTCAATTGATGTTGCAAGGTTTCTCTTGGACTTTGGATTGCCTTTTCGTGGTCACGATGAAAGTGAATCTTCAAAAAACAAAGGCCTTTTTCTAGGGCTTTTGGAATGGCTTGGAAATAGGCTTTCAGATGTAGATAGAATTATATCAAAACATGCTCCAAAAAATGATATGATGACTTCGCAAAAAATTCAAAAGGATATTGTGAGTGCTTGTGCATAAGAGACCGTGAAAGCTATAATTGATGACTTGGATGGAGATTATTTTGGGATATTAGTTGATGAGTCCAAGGATATTTCACACCATGAACAAATGGCCCTTGCTTTGCGGTATGTTGACAAAAAATGCCAAGTGAACGAGCCATTTATTAGTCTTGTTCGTGTTAGTGATACATCTGCAAAGTCTTTGAAAGAAGCAGTACTTCCTTTGCTAATGAAACACTCATTGAGTCCATCCAAAAAACGTGGACAAGGCTATGATGGGGCTAGTAATATGCAGGGAAAGATGAATGGTCTTAAAGCTTT
>ML248657.1:7015-18113 GCA_005239495.1 Nicotiana undulata
GGGGGGGCTGGGTAGATACCCTGTGCGACCGCATACCCTTATTCACGATCGCATAGGGTGGGGTCAGTAACCCTGTGCGATCGCAGGCCCCCTTTCGCGATCGCAGTGCCTCAGAACCCATTCCTCTATGCGATCGCAGCTCCTCCTTCGGAATCGCATAGATCAAAAATGTCCCAGATATTTTTAATACCCAAAAACAGAACCTATTTCGGGATTTCATAATTTTGCACACCCTTCTTCTTCTCCACACCTCCTTGGACCATTTTTGAAGAGTTTCATCACCATAGCTTCATAGGTAAGCAATTCTAACTTCACTTTCTTCCATTTTCATCAACATTTGTTAGATTCTAGGCCTAAAATCATGGGACTAGGGTAAAAATTGAGGTTCTGGGTAGAGTTAGGGCTTTTTAAATTTTTGGAAATTTGACCTCGTTTTGGAGTCGGATTTCAAAATAAATTATATATTCGGGCTCGTGGGGGAATGGGTGATCGGGTTTTGGTCCGAACCTCGTGTTGGGACCAAGCGAGCTCGGGGTCAAATTTTGGAAATTTTGGAAGAATGTTGGGAAATCTATAATTAGGCTTTGGAATTGAATTGTGGAATAATTATTGATATTATTGAGTTGATTATGTCTAGATACGATTGTTTCGGAGTCAGATTCAAGAGAAAAAGCGGTGTTAGAGGCTTGATTTGCATTCTTGGAGCCGAGATAAGTGTTTGGCCTAACCTTAGCTTGAGAGAATAGGTATAGAGTCTTATTTGCTATGTGTTAATCCATGTCCAACGTATAGGTAAGGTGACGAATACCTATATGTTGTGGTCGAGCATGCCCGTGAGTCGAACTTGATGATTTATATAGTGTTCTTGATTATTCTCTGTATAATGAATTAATTGTCATTCTGGAAGTGATACATTGAGGGTATTTCATGAAGTAGGTTGTTATTGATTATTCGTTTGGTTGAGGATTATTTGTTAATTTATACCTCCGAGTGAGATTGGTTATAGTTGAGTCCCTTGCCGGGACGATGGAATCTTTGTTGATTATTTCTGTACATTTGAGATTTCTTATTATTGTCTTTCCTGTCAATTGTTGCTTTTATATATGTTATGCATGAGGGAAAATTCCGTGCCGAGCGATTGTGAGGTTAGGCACGAGGGAACATTCTGTGCCGAGTGATTATTTATTTATTTATGCACGAGGGGACATTCTGTGCCGAGTGATTATTTATTTATTTATGCACGAGGGGACATTCTGTGCCGAGTGTTTGTGAGGTTATAGCACGAGGGTACATGTCGTGCCGTTTCTGTTTATTTACTTGTTCAGAGTTGTTAATTCATGCTGTTATTTATACATTTCAACTGTTATCTTGTTCTGTTGTTTCAGTTAGTTGTTGCCCTTTATCCCCAGCATGCTATCCCCCGTTGTGGTATTTACTTGCTTATTTCCTGTCATTATTTCTTGTTATATTATTGAATTGCACATGTGTTATTTGTTGTCGTGTCTTAGCCTCGTCACTACTTCGCCGAGGTTAGGCTCGACACTTACTCAGTACATGGGGTCGGTTGTACTGATGCTACACCTGCACTTTTTTATGTTGTGCAGATTACAGAGCCGAACCCAGTGGACATTGAACGAGGGAGTATCCTTTAGTCCACGGCGACATCGAGGTAGTCCTGCAGGCGTCCGCAGGCCTTGGCGTCACCATCTATTCATTTTCTTCTGTCTTGTCTTGTATTTCTAGACAACTACACTTCTTTGTTTCAGACTCAGGTTTTTAGCAATCTTAGACTGTCCGTGACATTGTGAAACCAGTTCTGGGGGTTTATATACAGAATTTCGTAACATTTATTATATTAAGTTGCTGAAATCTTAGCTTCCGCATTCTATTTCATTTATTCAAGCTTATTGTTGTTCTTTTAAATGTCGTAAATAAAGGAAATAGTAAATTTAACCAAAAACGTTGGCTTGTCTAGCGGGTTCATCGTTAGACGCCATCACGGCTTGAAGGTGGAATTTCGGGCCGTGACAGCAAGTAACAACCATAAATAAAGGCGGAACAGTAGTGACGAGCAGTAAAATACATAAAGTCCACATCACAAAATATCATAAATTACAACATGCTTTCAAATAAGTATATGAGTCAAATCGTCTCGTTTAAAATCCAGTTTCGGTGAAAAATTATTTAAAGATATTTTTCAACAGTTTCAATAGAGGCACAATGCAAAAGAGAGTAAAAGTGATGAAAATCATAAACAACCCCTCAGGCAAAACATCACTCATATACAGCCCCTCGGGCAAGCCTCACAGTCACTCGTGAATAGCCCCTCGGGCATACCTCACAATCACTCGTAACAGCCCTTTGGGCATACCTCACTATCACTCATGCCTCCCAGTCACTCAGCATTCGACACTTGACACTCGACACTCGCACTTAGTAGGTACCTGCGCTCACTGGGGATGTGTACAGACTCCGGAGGGGCTCCTTCAGCTCAAGCGCTATATCAATCAAAATCATGGCACAGATCATCCAGGCCCTCGGCCTATATCAAACATATTGTAGTGTGCAGCCCGATCCCATAAATATCCTCACAAAAATCAGGCCCTCGGCCTCACTCAGTCATAAACCTCACAAGCCACTTGGGCTTTTAGTAAACACAGGGGACTCAGCCCAAAACAACATTTATATGCATCAAAACTGAGTTATGCAGTAAACAGGTATAATCATGACTGAGTATAGATTTCCAATCGAAGAAAAGTGAGAGGATAGTAAGAAAAAGGCCCCTTAGGGTCCAAACAGTATTGACACAAGGCCTAAACATGACATTCAGCCCAATTTACAAAAACTCTTTCTAAAACACGCAAATATTATACAGTTTCAACAAAATACGCAACTCTATAGTTGCTAAGGGACGGACCAAGTCAAAACTCCCAGCGGTGCACACCCACACGCCCGTCACCTAGCATGTGCGTCACCCCAAAATAGTAAAGTGATACGAAATGCGGGTTTCATACCCTCAAGACTAGATTTTTCAATCGTTACTTAACTCAAACCGGTCAAATCTCTAACCCGCGATGCTTTTGCCTCTCGACTCGGCCTCCAAATGCTCCGAATCTATTCAAAAACTGAATTTTACCATAAAAGTCAGAAATGACACCACAAACCTACTCCAACTTTCAAAATTCAATCTAACCCCGATATCAAAATTTTCATTGCCGACAAAAATCTCCAAAAATCTAATGTTCGCCAATTCAAGCCTTATTCTACCACGGACCTACAATTCACATTCCGCACACGCTCCTAAGTCCAAAATCACCCAACGGAGCTAACGGAACCATCAAAATTCAAATCCGAGGTCGTTTACACATAAGTCAGCCTCCGGTCAACTTTTCCAACTTAAGCTTTCAAATAAGAGACTATGCGTCTCAATTCACTCCGAAACCACTCCGAACCCGAATCAGCTAACCCGACATATCATAATATAGCTGAAGAACACAAAAGAAGCAGGAAATGGTGAAAACGAGGCTACAACTCATGGTTGACTTGCCATTTTAGGTCTTTCCAGGTTAATTGGGTAAAAAAATATTATCTCCTTAGATTATGACACCAAATCAAATTACTTTACATAGCATTAACTTGCTAGGCAAAAGAAGTGAGCTTTTAGTGATTAATGGGACCCGAAATAAATTGATATTCTATCGAATAAAATTACTGTATATGCTATTAAAGTTGGTTAGCCAAAAAATATAAATGTTCGGGGAACAGTGGGACACAAAGTACATTTTGCCAAATCAAGTTACTTTACATTGCATTAAAATTGGTTAGGCAAAAAAGGTGAATTTTTAATGACTAATGGGACACGAAGTACATTCATATCTTGTCAATTCAATTTATAACGTACATGCACTGAAACTGGTTTGGCGAAACATGCTACGTAGTTTTTAGTGATTAACGGAATACGAAGTACTCTCTCCGGTCCAAAATAAGTAATTTTTTTGAACGTTTTCATACAAATTAAAAAATTTATATTTTATTAATTAATAATGAAATTGACCATATTAACATTTACTATCTCACATAAACACTCCTAACACATACTCCAACACTATTTACTCCAAGGACAATGTAGAAAAAAAATAATTAATTATTCTTGAAATCTGAAAAAATTATTTATTTTGGACTACAAAAAAAGACCAAAAAATCACTTATTTTGGAACGGAGGGAGCACATTATTATTTTGTCAAAAGCAAATTACTTTACATGACATTAAAACTGGTTAGACAAAAAATGTAAAATTTTACTCCCTCTGATTCAAAATAAGTGATTTTTTCTAGATTTCAAGAATCAATTAATTATTTTTTCCCTACATTGCCCTTGAAGTAAATAATGTTGGAGTATGTGTTAGGAGATGATAAAGATTAATGTGGTCAATTTCAATTCTAATTAATGTTAAAAGGTGGATTTTTTAATCCGCGTAAAAACAGTCAAAACATCACTTATTGTGGACAGGAAGAAGTAGTGATTAACGGAACACGAAGTGCATCGATATTTTGCCAACTTTCTTAGATCTGACCATGCCTTATCATTTCTCGCCTTGCCTTGTTTTTCCATGCGTCGGCCCCTGCTTCAACTTGGATTTGGCGTTTCATTGTTATGCCAACCCGCACAACTATGTGAAATATGCCTTACCTCCGTCATGGTGCGTTTATCAGCCCCACATAGTCTGTCATGCTATGTTGTCCGTCATGATGTTGCCTTATCTTTTAGGTTGTGTGCCAAGGTCATCATGAAAATCCTTGGCACAACTCACATATTCCTAGGAACTTTGTCAAGGGGCTAACCAACCACCCCCACCCCAAGAATTAGCCTTCATCGACGAAGTAGTTTTCGTATTTTTCAGCACCATCATAGGCCCTAGATATATCGTCTCCTACTCATGTTCTTCCTCATTCGGCTCATCTTCACCTTTTTCTTCAAAAAATAAAGTTGTAAGTCGTTCAAGTTTCGGACAATCCCCCACTACGTGCGATCCTTTACAAATAAAACACCCATCAAAGTGAAGTACTCGCTGCTCAGGCACACATATGGAACTATACATTCAATTACATAAACTCCATGTCACTCAAATGTGCAATTCAACTTGGAATTCCAGATATCATCCACAGTCATGGCCAAGCGATGACCCTCTCTGAGTTGGTGAATGCCCTCCCAATCAATAAGGCTAAAGGCCAAGATTACATTTACCGTCTCATGCGTATTTTAACTCATTCAGGCTTCTTTATTCAAGCCAAGGTTAACAATGAATATGAGGAGAGCTATTTGCTCTCTTCATCTTCGTATCTCCTCCTCAAAGATGAGCCTATGAACATGATTCCTTTTCTGCAAGTACAGCTCGATCCAATTTTCATGATTCCGTGGCATAATATGAGCGAATGGATTAAGAACGATGACGATCATTCTACTCCATTCGCCACTACTAATAATGGAATATCGATATTTGAATATACCGAGAAGGAACCTTGGCTAAACCGTCTATTTAACGAAGCGATGTCTAGTGATTCCCGATTGATTATAAGTATAATGATTGAACATTGTAAGGGAGTTTTTGAAGGATTGAAATCAATCGTTGACGTAGGAGGAGGCACTGGAACCGTGGCTAAAGCTATCGCCGACGCATTTCCAAAAATAAATTGCATTGTGTTAGATTTGCCACATGTAATTGAAGGTTGCGAAGGGAACAAGAACCTGAGCTATGTGGGAGGAGACATGTTTGAGTCCATTCCTTCGGCTGATGCAATTTTACTGAAGGTAATTCTAATTTTCCATATTAGTTGTCTTGTATTGCATGTGGGTTGTTAATATTGTTAGGAATTTGTCCCGATTTTCTTATATTATTTTGATTTATTCTTTTACTCGAAGGAAGTGTAGAATATTAACCATAATTAATTTACTTTTTTTTAAAGGAATATATTAACTGATCCTTACTTGCTTGTAGGAAAAGATTATGGACCTCTATAAATTGAGACACACAATAACACAACAGAATCCAGAATGTAGTTATTGCGGGAGTTTTATTTAGACGGAGAATTTATTCTCTCATAATTTTGTTCTTTTTTATATCAATAAATCATATATATATATATATATATATATAGGTCATTTGACCAAACAATATTAAAATATTACGACTTAGTATATTTTTCTTTTTGTCTGATTTATCATTACCAAAGTTTGCTTTATTAGCTTTCACACCATGCCATTTTTCTGATAGTAATTAGTTCCATCTCTTTTCATTTTAATTTTCCTGCGCATTGTTAAAATAATAATGTGTTTTTAATTTGAGCAGTGGATATTACATGACTGGGGCAATGAAAAATGTATCCAAATATTGAAGAAATGTAAAGAAGCAATTCCAAGTAAGGAGAATGGAGGAAAGGAAATCATTATTGACATGGTGTTGGGAGACCAGAAAAGAGACCACAAATCATATGAAACCCAAATTTTCATGGACATGCTTATGATGGCTATCACTTATGGAAAGAAAAGAACTCAACCGGATTGGGCAAAACTCTTCACCGATGCTGGTTGTAGTGACTATAAGATTATTCCTATTCTAGGGTTGAGGTCTATTATTGAGGTTTATCCTTAAAAGATTGTTTGGATGGTTGTAACTCAATGTATCGTTATCCTTAAATAATGTTTGGTTTGATTGTTTATTTAAAATTAATCGTATTGTATTGTTAAATGTATTGTTCCATATCAACTAAAAGCCTCATTTTTCGAAACAACTCATTAATTTACAGCTTGTTTGGATGGTTGTTACACATCGTTTCATAATGTATCGTATCGTATTGTATCGTACCATATCGTTTGATAGATACAATGTTTGGATATATTGTATCGTTTGTTTTTGTTCCGTGATATCATGCCCCTACAATATGAAGAACAAATTTATAATATTATAAAGAAATATTATGATACGGGATAAATTTATTATATAAAAAGGTAGGGTAAATGATAAAATAAAATTATTTAATAATAGTGAAGGGTGAGATAAGAGAAAAAGACAAGATAATGACGCAACCACACCAAATCGGTTGTTACATAAAGTGGCACATTTCGTCGTTACGTAACAACGAATTTAACAATACGATAAAATAAAATTTAAGTAACAACCAAAACAAACGACATATTTAAAGTAACAATACGATACAATACAATAGATAACAACCATCTAAACAAACTGTTAGTATAGTGGGATAGTTTCATATTTTTTTTTCCAATTATGCCCTTATTTATTACTGCGTAATTCTATTTTATCCTTAACATACTCTTTGCACCAGAACTTCAAACAATACAAGACTTGGCCAAAATATTACGCCAAGCTGAGTGAAGACTGAAGTATGTGTTTTGGACTTGCCACTAATAGTATATGTGTTAAAGTATAAAAGGGCAATTTAGTCTTTTCCTATTAGTTATTAGTTAGTAAGTTTGTTAGGATTAGTAGTTAATTAGCTAATTAGTTGAAATTAGTTAGTTAGTTATATTAGCCTATATAAACTAATTCTCTAAATGAAGGTAAACAGATTTGTAATTCTATGATGACCCAAGGGGTTATTTTATAAATTTAGACTTCGTTCTAGGCTTATTATCCATAAAAAGATTAATTTTAACTTCTCGATTTGCGTGCGCAGTCCGGACATGAAACCGGAAAGCTTTTATGTGAAAATATAAGAAATAATAATTTTTAGAATTAAATATTTGGTTTTAGTTTACTTGAGTCAACATTTGAGTAAACGGACTCGGATCTGTGTTTTGACGATCCCGGGAGGTCTGTAGTAAAATATGGGACTTGGGCGTATACCCGGAATTGAATTCCGAGGTCCCAAGCCTTAGAAATCAATTTTTGAAAGAAATTGTTTTGCTGAATTATTAATGAAATAAAGAAATGAATTAACGTTTGAAACCGTTGGTATCGGGCTCGTATTTTGGTTCTGGAGATCGGTACAGATTTGTTATAGTATTTGAATACTATCGGTGAAATTTGGTGCGAATCGGAGTTTATTTGACGTGATTCGGACGTCCAGAGAAATAGTGAAAGTTAAGGGTTCTTGAGAAAAATGATGAGTTTTAAGGTTAAATTCATAGTTTTACATATTATTTTCATGATTTGATCGCACGAGCAAGTCCATATGATGTTTTTAGACTTGCGTGCATGTTTGGTTTAGAGTCCCGCGGGCTCGGGTGAGTTTCGGGTAGGCTCAAGATGTTTTTAACTTGTAAAAAAAAATCTGTTGTCATAACAGTTTATGGAGCACTGGTGCTCCACGCTTTAAAAAAATAAAAAATAAAAAAAATTACAGCAACCATAACCTATTAAAACACCAACTCGAGTAGCAACCCTTTTCTTCATATTTTTCGAACTACCAAGCCCTAGAATCGATTTTCTTCACCCAAGTTCATCCCCAAAGTGTTGGTAATCAATTATATACTCTACTCTTTCAATTACCCAATGTTTTTCATCACTTTTAAATCAAAAATCAAGAATTTTCATGGTAAAAATCGGGGGTTTGAGTAGAATTAGGGAATTTTGTAAAAATCAAATTTGTACATCGAATTAAGGTCGGATTTCAAAACTATAGTATATTTGGGTTCGTGGGTGAATAGGTAAACGTAATTTGGTCCGAACCCCGAGTTTAGACCAAGCGGATCCGGGGTCGGGTTTTCACTTTTTTTTGAGAAAACTTAGGATAATTCATGTTTTTCAATAAAGTTAGTTCCTTTAGCATTAATTGATGATATTGAGTTAATTATGATTAGATTCGAGCAAGTTAGAGGTGAATTCAAAAGGAAAAACAATAATTGAGCAGTGAGTGGCCTGCGAAATTGAGGTAAATGTTTGGTCTAACTTTGACTTGAGGGAATAGGAATCCCCACTTGTTTGCATAGGTGAAGTGACGAGTATCTATGCACCACCCAAATGTCCTGTTAAACATGATCTTGTCCCCGTTCTCAATTTAATTGATCCCGGTCTTAATTGTTATTTGTTAGTTATTGTTTCCATGACTACTAGGCCTCATTACTTTGCTGTTAAATATTATTTGGTTATTTTGGAAGAATATTGGTTGTGAATGTGGTTCTCTTGAGGGAACAGAAATGTTGAGAAGTTTGACACTATGTTAGGATATATATATATATATATGTCAGTTTCTTGACTATTTATATTGTTGTTGTTTAAAGTTTACTGGTAATACTGTTTTCTGTTGAAACTTTTGAATCATAAATTGGTGTGATAAGGGTGAATAAATTGGTGTGATAAGGGTGGATAATTGGTGTGATAAGGGTGGATAATTAATTGCGTATCGGGTTGCACACCACAACATGACTGTGAAAATGGGGGAATTCTTGCTTTACTCTACGGTCTTCTTATATTTCGTACATGTGATTATTTTAAAGTAAAGTTTGAAAACTTGGAGATATACTTGAGTATTGGTTATAGCTAAGACCTGGAAAAGGCGACTGGGTTATTTCATTGTTGCTGCAGTACTTAAATTATTTGTTAGATTTCCTTCTTGCTTTTATAGTTATTGTCTCAATATATTTTTCCTGTTCGTGTAGAATTGTTTTATTGCGTTATTGTATATATTATTGTCACAGGCTATATGTTGTTAATGCCCCGCCGTAGCCTCGTCACTACTTCGTCGAGGTTAGGCTCGGCACTTACTCAGTACATGGGGTCGGTTGTACTGATACTACACTCTGCACTCTTTTGTGAAGATTCAGGTACCGACCAGCAGTAGGAATATTTAGAGAGGCTATTCATTTATTCGGAGACACGAGGTATATCTACCGACGTTCGCAGATCCCGAGGGTCTTCTCCTATTTTCATAACGCTGCTTTATTATATTCAGAACGGCTATATTATTTCTTTCAACCCATTATTTGTAGTATTCTTTAGCAGTTTGTGAATTGTCACACCAGACCCTGGGTAGTTCTAGAGTTACTTATATAATTAGTTCGTGGCTCGGTTTATTTAAGTGTTTATTATTTTATGTTTGGATTTTTTCATTGAAAGTCAATAGCTTAAGTTTATTTTATAATTATTTATTATGTTTAAATGACTAATCAAAGATAAATAGCTAACGAACTCTAACATTGGCTTGCCTAGCAAGTGTGGTGTTAGGCGCCATCACGATCCCTAAGGTTGGGAATTTGGGTCGTGACAAAATCATATTGATTCATCATTGAAAGCTCCGTTTTCTCTCTCTCTCTCTCTCTCTCTCTCTCTCTCTATACACTGTCTTTGTTCTTCATGTTCTTCGTCTTCTTCATCTTCTTTATCTTAATATCAATTGAATCTACTTCTTCTTAGTTGAAATACAACATGGTATCAGATCCTACAAGCTAAGAGGTTAAAGCTTGTAAATCGATCAACAAGTTTAACTGAAAAATTCAGTGAAAAACTCTGGTCACAGAAGTTTAAGAATTCCACTACTGGAAAATGAGCCTATTGGAACAGCTGGTCAACCGTTGCAACAGACAAGTAAACCGTTGCAATAGGGTTATTGGAACGGTTCAACAACCGTTACATACGCTGCCGTGCCAATAGACTTAAAGTAACGATTCGTGCAACGGTTATCAAAACCGTTCCTTAAGGCGGTCTATTGCAACGGTTTTTCCTCATGTCTGAAGCAACGAGAATTTCTTTCTAGTTGTAACGGTTAAAAACCATTACCATAGAGTTTATAGCAACGGTTGACAACCGTTACAATATAAGTTAATGCAATGGTTATGTAAGCTATGGAAACGTTTATTGTAACAGTTTCATTACACTACTGTAACGATTTTATTTCTTTGGCAACGGTTTTAACTACCTATTGTATCAATTTGTTGCACATTTTGGAACGATTTTGTCATCCAAATGGAACGGTTTGAAAGACCTGTTGGAAAAGTTCTTTTAGACTATTTTGAACAATTTGCAAGACTTATTGGAACGGTTCGCAAGACCTATTGGAACGGTCCTAGCAAACTATTATGCCCTTGTTGTAAATGAATATTTAGATGTATAATAATTTTTAATAACCTGAAATTTATATAA
>MDKH01133738.1:0-10088 GCA_005239495.1 Nicotiana undulata
ATTACAGGAGCCTTGATCAACATCACACTGTTGCGGCGTGCAACCCGATCCAAATAACATACCGGTGGCGGTGTGCCACCCGATCCAATCATAAGATTTACATAAGGAAATATACACGGAGCTAAATTGCTCACTATTACAAATCACTTAATATCGGTCACAAGCACGCTAAGTGCATAATACCATTCTGGGGAGACTGATAGAGCCATATGCTATAAAACTCCAGCACGACTGAGGTGCGATATATAATCTGAATCTTAGGAGCCATCCTGCTCACATAACTTGACACTACGCGGAACCTCAACACATAAGAAATTATCAAGCCGTTTCACAACTCACACGGCACAATCACAATAACACATGAATTTAACGAAGACTGGACAACACTTGATATCCTAATACCCCTCCTTGAGGAGTTCCATACTGAAATGAACACCTCTGACTCGCATAAAGCCCAAAATCTTGTTTAAATCCATTCACTCACTTCAAGTTGATTCTGCTCGCATTGAACTAGGCTGATAGCCTTACTTGGGTCCAAACAACCCGCCTTTTTCTTATACACACGAGGATAACCATCATAGTGGAGATAAACACCCCAAAATCCACAACAAACTTAGTCGAACGCCTTCCAGGCATAAATTCTCAATTAAGCAATATTACACTCCTTTATACTTGGTCTAATTCTCCAACCAATCAAGTGACTACATGCCACACTTATGCAATCTTCCCGCCGTCATGCTCCAAGGCCTTCCACACAAGGTAACAAGTATGCATATCCATACCACCGACCATTAAGGTTGTAAAACAATGCAAGGACTCGTAATCAGGATACCAAGTCTCTTTCACCAAACGCCGATCTTAGGTGACACTGAAGACAACATCAACTTATTCTAGACATTCAAATCCCTTGTTCTTTCTCCCCTGAGCTCATGACATCCTTGTTAACACCGAACCGCAATATCGATTCTTACTTCCAGTTACATACTGCTTATTGCACATAACATGTCAATATGGAATAACATAGGAAGTTCCATCATAATTCCTGAACCACTAACAGGGTGAACACTTCATCACATATAGAACCCTTTTACTTGCTTCAATTCATGAGAACCATAACAACACACAAGTGAGCTCTCACAATCACAATACATGCAAATCCTTAAGTTGTGGTCTGAACCACCATAACCTTTCTGGGACCCGCCTACACCTGACAGGCTATAGCACTTGAATGTTTCCAACTGAAATCTATTACGACGGCCGACAAGCCCCACACATATCTGCACAGACCGTACACATACTCAAACACGCCGAAGGAACTGATCACTGCCGTACTTGTGCCATTTCACCCATGGCTAACCAATCTTTCTTCTTTGAATCATCTTTAATTGCCTTGAAGATAATAGTAACTTCCTTCTACTCATAGCAGATCAACCCTCACTCATCCTGAGTGACCTCGATTCACGAGATCATGCTGCCTAAATCCCGCAACCCGTCTCACAACCTCCTGATAATCTTTCTACAACCTGGAGTCTATTTCTCTCACTCTTCCGATACTATCTCGCGTGCTGAAATAACATAGAACATTCCAACCATCTTCCTTCCTCTTAGAGATTATACTGCAGAAGCTCGATTCTTAATTATACTATTGCCTGAAACCCTTAAACACCGTATTCTCTAACTTTCGAATTCATTAGGACCACTACTGAAAGTCACCCACTCTGACTGGCCCCGAATACAATCAACCCTAAGGCGCTCCTAGCACATGAACACCCTTTCAACGGAGCACGTGACTGAGTCACTACCCTTACAACTTGCCTATGCCTTAAGTACGAATTCTTAATCTTCCAAAGCCTAACCCTGGTCCAATAGGACCAACTTCGCACACATTTATCGAATGCCATCCTCCATTACCGCTATACTCCTTTCCCTTAGCTGTAACAACTTGCCAATATGCCGACAATCTACAACTCCATGAGGACACAACCCACAACCCAACTGCAGGTGGTGGGACTCCCCCACTTTGGTTAACCTAATTCCTTTAAGTACCACCCGACTTCCTTTCCTTACAACAGGCCTTTTAGAAATGGAACCACCACCTATCACTTTTCACATATCTTCCTTCATCGCGTGCTTCTCAATTGCGTCCTAAATTCAACATCCTTCTCTGTAGCTCTTTGAACCAGCAGATCACCACAACTTCAAACTTTCCGAAGATCATCTTTCTCGAGCTGCCTTCATTAGTGGTAACTATTCAATTCTGAACCACTACACACCAAGATCCTTGACAACCGCTTCTCCAACACTGCTTCACAGCACTCTAACCCCATGCAACCGAAGAGCTATAACACCGGCGAATTTAACATATCTTATTCGATCAAACAACGATACCACAACACAAGTGAATACTCCATCTTGCTCGATAGCACCAAGCTAACTACTTTATCAATCCGAACCGGACCATTCATAGTCCAAGTGACTTTCCTCCGCCGGAACTAAAATACTGAATTCTCGAAACCACGCCCTGAGAAGACCTCCCTTCAAGTTATTCATTGCCCCTACATATGGGCAAGCATCCTACCATTCTATCAACACCGCGCGATGTCCAATTGTAAGCATCATAACAACATGATCATGGCCTCAAAGTCCTCAAAAACACAATTACTGAGTTGAAACAACATATTATTCTTCTTTAAGGCAACAACAACAGCCCCAACCAACTGCACATGGAAAATATCTCGCACCATATCCGTAGAACCATTTCAATTCCTCAACTCCTCGAATCATAGCAAGAGCTTCGTGACGTATAAGATTGAGTTGGAAGAAACATATGCATAAGCCTTAATGGAATCAAATCGCACGATGAGAAATCAAGAAAGGAAGTACTCTTACAGCCCTGTAGCCTCTCGAAGATAAGTACAGACGTCTCCGTACAGATCCGCAAGACTCTACTAGACTTGCTCATGACTCGTGAAACCTAGGGGAACCTAGAACTCTGATACCACGTTGCCACGACCCAAAACCTATGGGTTGTGATGGTGCCGGACACCACTGTCAGGCAAGCCAACCCTTAATCAGTTGAAATACCTTCATGTTTAACAATTTTGAAATCGTTGCCTTTATTGCATTTCATAATCAAATAAATAACTTTTTGTAAATTAAACACGACAAGAAATCTATTTAATTCAATAAAACAAGACTCAACACATCCCCAGAACCCGGTGACACAAGTACATGAGCAGTTTCTAAGAATTTATACAATTATACAACTCTTGTCCGAGAAATAAATGGGACAAAGGCAATAGAGATACAATGTAAAGATATAGAAAGAAGGAGACTCTGTCAACTGCGGAACGCCTCCAGATGAATGTAGCCCAAGTAAGTCTCCAAATCAATCGTTGAACTATGAAGATACCTGTGCAACAAAATGCACAGAAAGTGTAGCATGAGTACATATACATATATGTACCCAGTGAGTATTCCGCCTAACCTCGAAGAAGTAGTGACGAGAGGTTGACTTGAAACTCACTAAGGTCCAATAGTATGACACAACAATTACAGAACAATTAAAAGTAGAAGACATGTAAGACAGTGAGCAAGCAATTATGTATAAAGCACAGAAATCCAAGTAAATACTGGAACAATAACAATGGCCACTTTCTTTCCCCCAAATATTCAATACAAGTCAATATCCATAAAACAATACCAAATAATCATGCATACACAGGAATAAGACAACAGGTCGGAGTCATGAGGAAGAATAGCTATGCACTGTCGGGGATCGACCGGCCCGTACCAAGAGTGCATGCTTAACAATTATCCTACCTACGCACTATCGGGAATCGACCGGTCCGTACCAAGAGTGCGTCTATCAATGTAATCAGGTCATGAGGAAGAATAGCTATGCACTGTCGGGGATCGACCGGCCCGTACCAAGAGTGCGTCTATCAATGTAATCAGGTCATGAGGAAGAATAGCTATGCACTGTCGGGCATCGACCGGACCGTACCAAGAGTTCATGCTTAACAATAATCCTGTCTACGCACTGCCGGGGATCGACCGGCCCGTACCAAAAGTGCATTCTTAATTAAATCCCGGTGCACTTCAGGGGATCGACCGGCCCGTACCAAGAGTGCACTATAAATCCGCCGTGGCGTACGGCCCGCCCCCATAAGAGTGAAGGAAATTACATATCGCTCGCGGGATGTATATTAAGAAGCAACAACATGCGCACAGAGAATGTAAAGTTCATTTCACCACAATCCTTTTCAATTATTTAAGTAAATAAAAGCTCGAGGAAACAATAATATCTTACATGAGTACAAAACTTATAAGTCATTTCTTTTCCTTTCATAATACTTTCCATAAATAATTTCTTTCATATTACTTCCCGTAAGTCAATTCCCTTCATAATATTTTTCTGTGAAAACAATTTCCTTCCATATTTTTAAAAAATCCATAAATCTCAGAGAAACAAAACCGCATAACAGGATATTATAACATGCATATAATTCATTACAAGAAGTATACAGGGCATGATGTGGGGCCTAACTACCCGTACATAACAATAGTAGCCGCTACGTACGGACTCTCGTCACTTTGTACGTACGTAGCCCCAGCAAACAATTACAAATAGCATGTAGAACACCTAAGGGGACAATTCCCTCTTACAAGGTTAGAAAGGAGACTCACCTCGCTCCGAAGATCCATACCCGACTTCCAAGCCTCTATGACGACTCCAATGGATGCACGATGTCCCAAAACTACCAAATAACGGCAATTCAATGCAAATATACTCTAATATTTGCTAAAAATTCAGATTATATAATTTCCCAACTCCGCTCAAGGAATTGACCAAAATGCCCTCGGGCCCACGTGCCTGAATTCTGAAATTTCTCGAAGATAAATTTTACCCATAACTTTACTAACTCAAATATACTATTTGTTACAATTTTCATGCTCAAATTCATGGCTAAAATCAAATTTTATCAATTCTAGGTTTTCTTGCAATTTTCCCACATTTTTTCCAATTTCTCATATCCAATCTATGTAATAAATCTTGTATTTAACTTGGAAATAAGTAGAAACAACTTACCTTTGATGCTTGATGAAATCCCCCTTGAAATGGTCTCCAAGATCATCCAAGCCAAATAAAAGAAATGAAAGAAATTGCCAAAATTCGAGTTTAAAGAATTTGTCCCTCCTTCATCGAGTTGTACCTTGCACTTGTGCTGCACAGGTTGTACATCCTATTAAAATTCCCTTGTTGAACACCTTCTGTTAAGACACCCATAACGTCTTGTATAAATATCCAAATAACAAACGATTTGAAGATTTAGAAACTAGATTCGAAGACCTTTAATTTGATAGGTTTTACACCATATAACTCTTTATATATACCAAGATATGAGCTTCTAAAGTGGGCTCCCTGCATCAGTAAATTCTGACGAAACTGTTCCACCAGCCATATTCAATCGGTCATAACATTTTGCACAAACCTCCAAATGACAAATGGTTTAATGTTCTGAAACTAGACTTCAAGATCTACAACTTTCATGTTTTGCAAATTTTCAGATTACTTATAGATTATTATATATACGCTTCCAAAGTTAGCTCTTCGACGCACAATTTGTTGTCCAAAATATGCACCAGAAATTTTCTGCAATTTTCCTTCTTTTTTTTTTTATCCGAACTTCATTCTGTTAACCTTTCGAAATCCACCCGAGGCCCTCGGGACCTTAACCAATTATACCAACATGTCCCAAAATATGATAAGAACTCGCTCGAGGCCTCAAATCACATCAAACAACGTCGAATTCATGAATCGCACTCCAAATCAAGCTTTATGAACTTTGAAATTTCAAACTTCTACATCCGATGCCGAAACCTATCAAATCACATCCGATTGACCCCAAATTTTGCACACAAGTCATATTCGACATTACAGACCGGCTCCAACTTCGGAATTGGAATATGACCCCGATATCAAAAAGTAAAACTCTCGGTCAAACTTCTCAAAAACCTTCAAATTTCTATCTTTAGCCAAATGACTTCAAAATGACCTCCGGACATCCGAATTCACTTCCGATCGCGCTCCTAACTCCAGAATCACCATACGGAGCTATTCCCAAACTCGGAATCCCAAATGGACATCAATATCATTGAAATGCCCTTCAAGCCAAACTTAGGAAATTTCTTCAAAAATGCTGAATTCCACAATATACACTGAAACGCTCTCGGGTTATCCAAATCCTTATCCGGACATACCCCCAAGTCCGAAATCACCATACGAACTTGATGGAACCTTCGGATCCTGATTTCGAGGTCGTTCACTCAAAATTCCAGTCTTACTCGATTTCTTCAACTTAAGGCTTCTAAAATGAGAATTTTCCATTCAATTTAACTCCGAACCTCCTGAATTTCAACTCTGACCAAACACACAAGTCACAATACCCGAAATGAAGCTGTTCATGACTCCCAACTGCAGAACGACGTGCTGGATCTCAAAACGACCGGTCGGGTCGTTACATTCTCCCCCACTTAAATAGACGTTCGTCCTCGAACGTGCCATGAAATTCCCCAGAATCATCTGAAATCACTGTTTAACACCTCATGCACCTGCCCGTGCTACCACAACCCAGTTGAGCACATTATCTTAATAAAATCTGAAAATATTCCCTTTTATCCATATAATAAACTCTTCCAACACTTGAAATTCTCTGCCATGCCTGTTTCTAATATGTGAACACCACGTCAACTATCACACGAGGAACCAGAACACAACTGCGTAGCTTTGCTGAATCAGCACCATACACCGCATAATCCATCATCGGACCACAATGACGCTCCCTGAACCTTAATAGCCAGAATTCTACGAATTTGATGCTCTCAAAGCACCTTATAAGATACACACATACATCCTGCTATAATGCTGACGATACCACCACAACGGAGGAAATGTGTAGAAATTCCTAACCAACTGCAGAGTTAACTAAACATTGAAATCCTTTCTCCAGACTAAGATCATCATCTCATTACAACAATTGATGGTGATTGTCCAGTAATATACTTGCATAGTCTTATCACACCGATCCCAGATTTATAAATTTCGTCTCACCCAGTATGAACTGCTCAGACAACCAATTAAAATCACCCCAAACACGGCCATTAGCCTCAGACGATGCCACAATGCGCCAATAGGCCACAACTCGAACACGACACATAAGGAAATGACTCTAGAAGGGACTACTCAACTCACGCAACTAATATGAACTTTCCTCAGAAAATTACGAAGTAAAACACAAGAAAATAATTACAGGAGCCTTGCTCAACATCACACTGTTGCGGCGTGCAACCCGATCCAAATAACATACCCGTGGCGGCGTGCCACCCGATCCCATCATAAGATTTACATAAGGAAATATACACGGAGCTGAATTGCTCACTATTACAAATCACTGAATATCGGTCACAAGCACGCTAAGTGCATAATACCATTCTGGGGAGACTGATAGAGCCATATGCTACAAAACTCAAGCACGACTGAGGTGTGACATAAAATCTGAATCTCCGGAGCCATCCTGCTCATAACTTCGTCACTACGCGGAACCTCAACACATAAGAAATTATCAAGCCGTTTCACCTCACACGGCACAATCACAATATCACATGAATTTGACGAAGACGGGACAACACTTGATATCCCAGTACCCCTCCTTGAGGAGTTCCATACTGAAATGAAGACCTCTGACTCGCATGAAGCCCAAAATCTTGTTTAAATCCATTCACTCACTTCAAGTTGATTCTGCTCGCATTGAACTAGGCTGATAGCCTTACCTGGTCCAAACAACCCGCTTCCTTTTTCTTATACACACTAGGATAACCATCATAGCCGAGATAAACACCCCAAAATCCACAACCAACTGAGCCGAACGCCTTCCAGGCATAAATTCTCAATTAAGCAATATTACACTCCTTTATACTTGGTCTAATTCTCCAACCAATCAAGTGACTACATGCCACACTTATGCAATCTTCCCGCGGTCATGCTCCCACGGCCTTTCACACAAGGTAACAACTTTGCACATCCATACCACCGACCATCGTAAGGTTGTAAAACAATTCAAGGACCCGTAATCAGGATACCAAGTCTCTTTCACCAAACGCCGATCTTAGGTGATACTGAAGACAACATCAACTTATTCTAGACATTCAAATCCCTTGTTCTTGCTCCCCTGAGCTCATGACATCCTTATTAACACCGAATCGCAATCTCGATTCTTACTTCCAGTTACATACCGTTTATTGCACATAACATGTCAATATGGAATAGCATAGGAAGTTCCATCATAACTCCTGAACCACTAACAGGGTGAACACTTCATCACATATAGAACCCTTTTACTTTCTTCAATTCATGAGAACCATAACAACACACAAGTGAGCTCTCACAATCACAATACATGCAAATCCTTAAGTAGTGGTCTGAACCACCATAACCCTTCTGGGACCCGCCTACACCTGACAGGCTATAGCACTTGAATGTTTCTAACTGAAATCTATTACGACGGCCGACAGGCCCCACACATATCTGCAAGGACCGTACACATACTCAAACACGCAGAAGGAACTGATCACTGCCGTACTTGTGCCATTACACCCATGGCTAACCAATCTTTCTTTGAATCATCTTTAATTGCCTCGAAGATAATAGTAACTTCCTTCAACTCATAGCACCTCAACCCTCACTCATCCCGAGTGACCTCGATTCACGAGACCATGCTGCCTAAATCCCGCAACCCGTCTCACAACCTCCTGATAATCTTTCTACAACCTGGAGTCTATTTCTCTCACTCCTCCGATACTATCCCGCGTGATGAAATAACATAGAACACTCCAACCATCTTTCTTCCTCTTAGAGATTATACTGCAGAAGCTCGATTCTTAATTATACTATTGCCTGAAACCCTTAAACACCGCATTCTCTAACTTTCGAATTCAATAGGACCACTACTGAAAGTCACCCACTCTAACTGACCCCGAATACAATCAACCCCAAGGCTCTCTTAGCACATGAACACCCTTTCAACGGAGCACGTGACTGAGTCACTACCCTTACAACTTGCCTATGCCTTAAGTACGAATTCTTAATCTTCCAAAGCCTAACCCTGGTCCAATAGGACCAACTTCGCACACATTTATCGAATGCCATGCTCAATTACCGCTTTACTCCTTTCCCTTAGCTGTAACAACTTGCCAATATGCCGACAATCCGCAACTCCATGAGGACACAACCCCACAACCCAACTGCAGGTGGTGGGACTCCCCCACTTTGGTTAACTGCATTCCTTTAAGCACCACCCGACTTCCTTTTTTTACAACTGGCCTTTTAGAAATGGAACCACCACCTATCACTTTTCACATATCTTCCTTCATCGTGTGCTTCTCAATTGCGTCCTCAATTCAACATCTTTCTCTGTAGCTCTTTGAACCAGCAGATCACCACAACTTCAAACTCTCCGAAGATCATCTTTCTCGAGCTGCCTTCATTAGTGGTAACTATTCAATTCTGAACCACTACACACCAAGATCCTTGACAAATGCTTCTCCAACACCGCTTCACAGCACTCTAACCCCATGCAACCGAAGAGCTATAACACCGACGAATTTAACATATCTTATTCGATCAAACAACGATACCATAACACAAGTGAATACTCCACCTTGCTCGATAGCACCAAGCTAACTACTTTATCAATCCGAACCGGACCATTCATCGTCCAAGTTCCTTTCCTCCGCCGGAACTAAAATACTGAAATCTCGAAACCACGCCCTGAGAAAACCTCCCTTCAAGTTATTCATTGCCCCTACATATGGGCAAGCATCCTACATTCTATCAACACCGCGCGATGTCCAATTGTAAGCATCATAACAACATGATCATGGCCTCAAAGTCCTCAGAAACACAATTTCTAAGCTGAAACAACATATTATTCTTTTGCAGGGCAATAACAACAGCCCCAACCAAATGCACATGGAAAACATCTCGCACCATATCCGTAGCACCATTTCAATTCCTCAACTCCTCGAAT
>ML248661.1:0-11421 GCA_005239495.1 Nicotiana undulata
GGTGGGGGAGGACGGGTAACATGTCTACGTCGGGGAGCCGGGGGAGTAGTAGTAGCTTGCCTATTAGATTCACCAATTTTAGACTTACCCTTACCACCAAACATTTTTTTTCAAAGAAAAGTCCATATTAATTATAAGGAAAACAAATTAAACAAACAAAACTATAATATTAAAACATAAGAGTTGGAACGAGTTTACCGAATTGACGAACAACTTCTTGAAAATTGTATAATGTTGAAGACTTGAATACTTCAATTCACCAACTTCACAATTTTTCACAATTTGCAATAATAAAGTAAGCAATAATAGAAGAAAATTAGAGAGAGATTTGATGATTTTGTGAGTAAAAATGAAAGAATGAGGGGTATTTATAGTTGAGAAAAGGGAAAAAGTGTAATTATAAAAAGTTTGGGGTTAAAACAAAGTTTGGAGCCAAATGGCTATTTTTTAAACAAGCCAAACGGCTATTTTAAGGGGCCAACGGCTAGAATTTAAAATTCCGACCGTTGGCCATTTTTTAAACAAATATTTTTTTTTTAATTTTTCGCCGTTAGGCTCGGCCCAGGCCCGCCTGCCGGGCCCGGGCTCACGGGTCCAAAATCAAAACCCGGCCCTCCACGGGCCTAAAGCCCTCCAAACCCGGACCCCCCGCGGACCGGCCCGTTTAGCCTGCTAGCCCGTTTAGCCCGCGGGCCCGACGCACCTGCCAGCCTTAATCCAACCTGTCAAACTTAAACATTTGACAAGTTAACTAAGTTTGTTTAAATTTGATACCGCTACAATAATTGTAGAGCCAATGGCTAAAATGATGTTTAATGAACGGACATATCTATGGATCTCACCAGACAATTTCTCGTTGAAATGGGAAACTAGAAATGAAACGTATTCAGCACAAGAAATATTTGCTAATTACTCACGTTTATATTTCCATTTCCCACGTAAGGAAACACATCAACTTTTGTGCAATCACAATTCACATCAACTTTGGAATTAGATTTCGTTTCGTTTTGTTTTGTTTTGTGCTTACCCCTGTACAACCCAACCCAAAAACCACATCAAATCGAAAAGTCAAACCAAAAACTCGACTAGGTTTGGTTGATTTGGTTTGGTATTGAGTAAAAACACCCGAACCAAACCGACATATAAATATAAAATTTTTATATATATTCTTTAGAAATGTTTAGAAATATTTGGGATTCTCTTACGTGATATAATATTCAATAGAATATGAAGTGCTCCGTATTTATTAACCTTAAATAATGGGTTATATGATCACTTCTTATCAAGTGTTATTGAAATGTGTCAATTTCTTTGTTCTTCCATATTTGTATGTCAAGATCTATAAACTTTTTACATCTTTTTCGAATTTGAAGTGATTATTATTATTTAGATATCGTATTTATTTTATGTTTAATTACTAAATTCGATTAACCTTAAAAGTGTACTTCAACAAAAAAATAATTGCCAGACGACTAAAACGATAACTATCGTGTGTTACTAAGTAAATTCTCCCATAAGAATATTTTAATAGGTAATATGTTTGTCAATTTTTAAAAATTTTACGAAACATATATTTACTTATCAAAAATTTAACAAAGTAAGATTGAAATAATATTTAAGTAACGAAAAACCCGACAAAACTGACAAAAGCGAACCAATCCAAACCGATATAATTGATTTGGTTTGATTTTGATAAAATTCGAACCAACCCCGTCTATGTACACCCTAGTGCTAACTTTGTACCCTACTGTTTGGAACTATGGATTGTTCCTCCTGCTGTTTCTGTATCAAGTAGTCACCTTCTACTAACTATAAATGCAGTACTCATCCTCCTTTATAGTCGCTCCAAGAAGCAACAAAATTTCCAAGTATATCTGCGCACACCAATCGAGTCGAATACGCTTCTGCTGCCAATAAGATCCACTCGTCCAATAATGTATATACTTATCTTGCACAGAAACTTCTGCAATATCAGCGCTGCGTGGCCGCCGTGCATGAGCATCAAACTTTGCAGCAAATTGATTTTTTGTTTAGTTTTTCCATTAGGCAGCAAGTTCAATTAGTTCGGCTGTGGGGTTTTCGGGATATACTGTTAAAATGAAGAATCGGAACGTATGACTAAGCAACAAAAAAACAACTGTAGTTTCTGATTATGTATGCATTCAGCCATTATTCTATTTTATGAATAACCTATGGAGTAATTGATTCGGCTGTCCTATAACACAGGGAATGCCTCGGTCTTCATATAAAGTTTACTTGAAAAGAGGAACCGCAAAAAGAGAAAAGGAGATGGAGAAAGAGTGGGCTAGCTCGATAAGGATGGTTATTCTACATACATTGACATAACAACTACAAGGACAATGAGAAACCGAGCTTATTTTTCAGTGTACAATACTTTGTTTTCCTGGTCATAATAACAAAGTGCACTAATTTGGAATACTCCAAAGATCCCTATAGACAACACCTACATCTGATCTCCAGAATACGTTGTTTTATATGTGAACCATAGGAACCGAGTTCCAAAAGCAAGCTTCCAGGGAACATTCTGGAGCATCAAGACACATCAAATTATTGTCAAGGCACAACCTACTATAGAATCAGAAAACAGGTACCACAGCTTAGGAGGACAAGAAGCGACTCATCCATGAGCGGAAGCGGGTCCAAGCTTGCTCGACAGCAGCATCTTCTACATCAGGCATCCCCATTTTCTTCCTCCTCTCAACACCCTCCGGCGACTTGTTCATGAATGCATGTCCAGTCTGTGGATAGAAGTAAACCTCATGTGGAACTCCTGATGTCTTCAGTTTTTCCTCTAGAGCTTTCCCCGTCTAGAAATCATATCAAAGATAAGTTAAATTCACAAATTGTACTCGCATTCACATGAATTGTATGTATAATTGTCTGTCCAAATAACATATCGTCATTAAACGAGGAAAGATAAGTGTTCAACTCAAGATGGTCAACCACATTCAGTGACCTGCTAAACTATGGTAGATAACATCCAACTGGAGTTAAAACCAGAATGACCATAATAATGCAACACATCTGTACTCAGGCTCAAGAGCTCATTGCTCTAGCTATCTAAGAACTAGCTCAGGAAGGAAACCCTTTCATTTGTTTATGTGTTCTTCAATTGTTCATATCATTCCTTTCTTATGTGTTCACCTACTTTTCATATCATTCCTTTTTTACATCAATCAATGAGAATACACTATTCTTTAAACCCAAAAAAAAAAATCTGATATACTTGAACCTCGTTTAAGTTTCCTCTTTTCTTCATTCTTAAACCCTCTTTTTTTTGTGGGCCTTGGAGAACCTATATGAAATCAAAAGCAACTCACAACTCTCTGTTGATAATGGAACAAATGCCATAATACTCGTATAGATGTCTGTATCAACATAGTGGTGCAATAACATGAGTAATGATAGACAAGCATACCTTTAGCCACCAACCCCTCCCAATATCCCATAAATAGTAGCAATAACCATGCACCATGGTAAATGCAAAGCCAAATAGGGCCATGGAAAGCAGGATAGACTAAATTAGTAAATAGGAAATTAACTGATTGTTCAAAATTCACTATGACACAGTATAATAATGCTTCATGATCAACAACAACAACCCAGTAATAGTCCCACTGGTGGAGTCTGGGAAGGGTAGGGTGTACGCACAGGGGCGGACACACATTGGTTCTAGGAGGTTCAATTGAACCCACTTTGAAAAAAAATTCACCATTTTTATATAGAATTGATTTTCTGTGAAACACAATTGTGTTAAATAAAAGCCGTTGAACTCTCTTAGTGAAATAGATGTGTTGGTCGGATGGTTAAAGCAGGTTCAAATCTTGCTGGTGGTTGTGTGTTCGAGTCCATGCTCTTGCATTGTTTTTTTACGTTTTCAGTTTCCACAGCTTTTCTGGCCCTTCTTTTTCTTAAATTCCACCTTGGTAAATCAAGAAAAGCCAAACACAATAAACCACTTCATCATTCTATCTTAGTCATTCTTTGAAATAATTTTGCCGTAGATTTTACGTTTTCAAGTTTAAGAATGGAGCCGTGGTTTTACATTTTTCTTCATTTTTAAATGTAAAAATTTGTTTTTACTTTTTAATTATTTTTTCCTTCATATTTTGTTCTATCAAAATTTGACAGCCTTTAGATATGAAACTTTCTTATCGCTTCTTGTCTTCTTTCTTTTGTTGTTTAAATTAGTTTCTTTTCGTAGTTCTGACACTTTTTTTTATAAATTTATTAATCTAGTCGAGTTTATAGCTCTCTTTCATCGTTTTTTGTTTACATTTAGCACGAATTAAATTAAAATTAACAAGTAAGAATTTAGTATTTTAAAACTAGTAAAAAAGTTCTGAAGTTTTAATAAATTGTTAAATTTGTAAAGGTAAATAGATTTAATGTTAAAATTTAGGTAAAGTTATAAATCATTTTAAAAAGTGCAACTTTGAAACAAAATAAAAAGTAGCGGGCGAAAAAAAAATCATCTTTTGTTAAGAACAAAAATAAAGAGAGCAAGGTAAACTTTGTTTGTTAACTCACTATCACTTGTATTGTCTATTGTCGTTGAGGACTTCAGCATGTGTCTGAATCCGCTTGCATAAAGTTCTGGGTCCGCCACTGTGTACGCAGCTCTTACCCCTATCCCGGAAGGTAGAGAGGCTGTTTCCGGGACATGAAAACAGGATCATGCAGATAATAGAAGCCAAAGACGCAACAAGCCAACAACCACAGTAAGCTTTAAAGAAGAAACTCTTTTAAGCTGGATATACCTTTACATCTGAAAATCCAACAAAACCATCATCTTCACCAAAATGTGCCTGCACAGGTGCCTTAGCATTAATAGGATCAGCAAGTTCTGGTGAAGGAACTCCATAGAAGGCTACAACTGCATCGACACCTGGGACCAGAACAGAACTTGCAATGGCAAGAGCACCACCCATGCAGTATCCAGTAACACCAACCTAATACGCATATTTGTAAATCATAAGCACTCACATGACAAAAACAGTTAAACAATGTAGATAACTCTATTAATCTACAGAACTCATCAAACGTATAATCAGGTAAAAGAATTAGAAGCACCACTTGATGAATTCCGCACAACGCATGCTATAGAGTAAGCAGTTTGATGAAAACCAACAAGACAGAGTATGCTTAAGAACTTAAGGAAAACCCCAGGTAACACAAAAAATGGTTTACAACATATCATGCTTAAAATCATAGCATGATTTGGCAAATCAGTGCATCATTTGGCAAACTTTTTGGGTATGCACAGATTTAAGAAAAGAACAGAGGAAGGGAGAAAAGTGGAAAAGAGAAGAGCATTGACTTCTCATCTTTGGTTAGATAAGGGGACAAAAAATACTAGGGATATTTAACGTTAATACTGCTAGAACTATTTTATATTTTCATAATGCATGTACTACTTTGGCAAAAGTTCATAATAAGGAATCTCCTTTTCCTCCAAGAAGCTGCTTATCGTCTCTTATGACAACCTAACCTCCAATTAATTTCACCAAAATGAAGAATGTTCTATAGCTATATAATAAGGAATAAAGTCAGTTTATGTGCCAAAGACTTTTGGTTCTTCGTGAAAGACGCCAGTACAAGATTGCCTCACTTTTTTATCTAACCAAAGCTAATACATGGTTGAACATGGAGGTCTAAGCTGACCATGTTACTCATCAGAGATGGACTAGTCTAAAAAACTTTCACTTACTCGGCTTTTTTTGCGGGAAGGCCCTTCTAGAATTATGTGATGAGTGGACTAGCTTCGACATATTTCATTACAGCAGTTTAATATGTTGTCAATTAGCAACCAATTGACACTTAGCAACCAACTAGACTTTTTGAAGATTGTCACTGAAGGAGGGTCATTCAGCATATTCTGGGGTAGGAGAGCACAACAGAAATTAGAAAAGAGGGATTGACATGCTTGAGAGGGATAGATGGTATGAGAGAAACAAAGGTTAAACATGAAAATGGAAGCTTACGAAAGAGAGGTAATAATATTTGGTGGTTTTCATTGAAAATAAACAAGGAAAGGTTTCAGTGGTTCCTTGGCAGACTCCTTCAAGCTCCTAACTCAGATTGATTCCTCGGTGAGAATTTTGATCAATTTGGCAAGTTTCTTTATAAAGTATGCTCTTTCTAATATAGTTAGGTAGGCAAAATTTAGGATTAAAGGTGAACAGAGTAAAATAAGTTGTATGTAATTGCTGAGCTTCATTCACCAAACGAAAATGGAGGACAAATTATAAAATATCCCCAGAAAATATTCGAATTACCTTGAGATAGGACAAAAGGGATGACACAGTTCATTTTGGACGAAGAGTATATCGAACTCAGTAATCCAAAGTATAGAGGCGTTCATACTATGTTGTAGAAGAACTAAACTGCTTACCTAGAAACAATTGATATTAAGTTTCACAGGAAAACACCTAAATATATGGTCAAATAAGTCATATCTTCTTTGCTTTTAAGTAACTATAGGTTCTTTCCTTGTTAATGTTCAAGGATTAAAGACAGTGGTATAAGGAGAAGATTTTAAACATAAGAACTAGTTGAGGAATTACACTGGCAGAACCTGTGTGTACCAACATCAAATCACATCAAGTAACGGTACTTATTTCCTTAGTCTTTTTTTGACAAAATTCCGATTGGAGGTGCAATCAAATAAGCTGCTAGCACATAGCTAGCTACTATTTATAAGAAGAGACAAATTGTGAACTTCAACCATGAATAATAAAGGAGAACTACTATCCTGTATCAAAAAGAATTGTCAACAACACGCACAGATGCAACTTTAAACTTATAGTCCAGCTACTCCAGACAATATTGCTGTCTCTAAATGGTGTCTATCTAATTAGTCAAACTTTACACTCTAAAACATTCACGGTTTTCGATATCTGAGAAACTAAACAGGTGCATGAACCAATAGCTTCATGTCAGACCATCTTGGTTGACAACATTGACTGTAGAATAAACACCTCGTACCTTGTTGGAACCGTTTGACTTAAGCCAGTTAACTGAAGCCTGGATATCTTTGACAGCGCCTTGCCAATCAAGACCATCCATCAGATGTTGTGCTTCTGCAACATCTAACCCAACTTTTCCACGGTACAAACTGAAATCGCATAAGAAAGAAAAAGGAAAAAAAATTACATTAACCATCAGCTACAACATGATATGACATTCATCAAGTGAAAGTTCATGTGCGAGAAAAGGAGTCTTACTCAGGGATAAGTGTCTTGTAACCAGAATCAAATTGAGAAATTTTCTGAGCATGGTTTTTAATCTCAAAATCAACACCCCACCACTCCTGAAGCACAACGATTCCAGGGGCATCATCCTTTCCAATTACATATGCATCAAATGTCTGCATGATAAGATCACTCAAATGAATCAGCAATAAGAAGAAAGAATATTTTCCACTCTACAGGTCAGGCTAAGAAACAACTCTCTTCTCCAGTTGAGGCCTTCTAGTAGGTGAAAATCAAGTGAGATAAAGATATACTGCAGTTCAGAACAAAGAGACATCAAAGACATCTCGAATATCACTACACATATGAGCTCATTTTTATTTTTAATAATTGTGGTGCCAGGGCCAACTTGTGCTCACCGTGACTAAATCCACCGGGCACCTGCTACCTCCCACCAGCACTAGTACCAGCTAACTCTATCCACCAAAGGCCTGAGCAGATGGGAAGAAATCACCTAGTGTGTTTTGCCTCCGCTGAAATTTGAACCTTGAAACCTAATGATTCTCCTCCCACTTCATTAACCAGTAGGCCACACCCTTGGTCGCCATTACACAGATGATCAATGATTCAACTATGCCTCAATCCCAAATTATGTATTAAATCGGCGCCTATTCAAGTCTATTTCAAATGAGCACTTTTTAATTAGAACCAATAAACAAGCAAAATGCAAATTCTTCCATCTTTCAGAATCTAAATCAGCAAGCCCTAAGCTAAAATTTGCTCGTTACAATAAATTTCTCATCAAAATCAATTCTCAGTGAAACTAGCACACTACTCTAATTCAAATAAAAAAATTTATTCCGAGTCCTCTAATTTCTTCTCCCTTCCAAGTCCGGGTACGGAAAATTGAAATATCATCAATCAATCAGCAATCAACTACACCACAATCCTAGACTAATTCAGGAAAAGCGACGCAAATAGTAATCTCTCATTTTACGATTGAAAGTGAGGCAAGTAGATAAATGAAAATGAAAGAAATACTTACAGTATCATCCCTTTGAATCTGAACTTTTTTGAAGGGAGTAGCAGAGTCAGCCATAGCGCGAACCTGAAAGCGAGAACCGGAGAGACGAAGCGAGGGTGTTCGAGCTACAGAGAAAACTAATGAAGTAGTATGTGTAGGTTTGACTATGAGAAGGCTACCTGCGAATATTCTAGAACAAGTCGATATCATGGCTTCCACCTATATGGCTAAGTTTGAACTTTGAACTGGTTAAGTTGGGAGTGAATTTTAGGGGTAAAAATTGCACGTCGTCCCATTTAACCTATACTTATTTTTTTTAAATATTTTAACTTGTACCTATTTTTTAAATAACTCCAGCCTCTATTCTCCTCCTCCTTCTTCTTCTTTCTTCTGTTGTTGTTGGTATTCTACTATCTACGTAAGTCTTTATTCTACTCTGCTTAGCACATTATCGTCAGTAGATGTTTACAAGCAAGTACACAACAGTTCACCATGTCAAATTTAAAATGTTTCAACTTTTGTATTTGTGGTTTAACTTAAAATATGGCTATGATATATATTCCTGTGAACACGTGATTTTTCACCCACCATATGCTCTTACAAACTCAATACAATAAATTAATCTTCGAATTTTGTTGAATTTTAGTGATTAATTGTGAATTGTTTGCATTTGCATTGATTATAATTCATCTCTTAAAGTTATTAAAATTGCATTACTATTACCAGAGAATTATGAATTTGTTATTTGTAATTAACTAAATTAAATAATAGACGAATGATGGTTATTTAATGTAATGTAGTTTTGACAACTAATTACTAAAATTAATCATTTTTTATCCATAAATCGTGGATTTAATTAAGAGTATAAAATTAATGGTTTTATTCCTAATTAATCTATGATTAGATGAAATAAGGTTTAGAACTAATTCTTACATTTTCCCCTTTAGATTTAAGTAGGTTGGGTTTTAATTAAATTAAGATTAATTAATTATAGGGTTAACTAGGGTGTTAATTAATTATAGGGTTTAATTAGATTTAATTAATTATAGAGTGTTAATTAGGACTTGGGCTAACTTGCCCATGCCAAAATAGTCAGTCTTTATAACCCACACGCCCCAACCCAAATCCCCTACCCGGTCCAGACCCCTGTTACACCAAACGACGCCGTTTAGCCTTCCATTCACCTCAGCCGTTGGATCATTTTGATCCAACGGTCAGGAACTCAACAACCTATGGATATTTAACTGTTTTAAAACCCCACCCCCCTCTCAAAGCCTAAGTCTTACACCCTCGTTTCTCTCTTCTCTCTCAACCCTCACCGTCTCCGCCGCTCCCCCGCCCTAGCTCCGCCGGCCGGAAATCGCCACCGGTGGCGGAGCACCACCAATCAGCCCCAAAATTCTACCAGAGGATCTCCTTCCTCTGCCCAACCTCATCCCACCATTGATTTCCCTAAAAGACCACCTAAAATTCCCCAATCGTAGATCTAAGAATCGGAACCTAGGGTTCTCGTCTACTGGCCGAATTAGAGAAGACCAATGACTCAAACCTACATGGGTCGATAGCCCTTGGTAAGGCCTATCGATTCATGTGAGTTTGGCCCGTTTCCAAACCTCGCCGGAGTCCGGCACGCTGCCGGAATCCTGTCAGACCCATCCCCATTTAACTAGGTACTACCTTTTCCCTTCTATTTGCTTTAAAAATTAGTTAAAAATCTGTATTAGCCAATTTGATTATATACTCTGAATTTAGTTTTTTTTTTTTTTTTTTTTCTTTTCTCAACCCATTTGGTCTTTAAGTCTAGCATGCTTATCTTGTTTTAGTGTGTTTGGTGTATTTTCTGACTAATGAATTCAAGTTCCCTAAAAAATGTGTCTATTTCTTTTTTGTTCAAGCATGATTGGAAACGATTAAATTAGGTTCAATCCTAGATTTCTTTTTCTCTTGCTTTTGCTTGCTGACTTTAGTTTAATTAGCCTAACGTTTCATGCATCTTTGCCTCATCAATATCAAATACTGGTTTTTGAATTGAATTAAAGGTTTATGTGCTTGCATGACTCGATTATTGTTTTTAAGGTCTTACTTTTAGTTTCTGATTTTCTAAATGCTCTCCTTGTAAATGATTCATGTGTATTAGTCAACTGATTTCAACACTAGTCTTAATTATGCATGTGTTAAGTTAATCCAAAATAGTAATTGCCTAAACTAATTAGTCTAAGGTTCGCGTGTAACTACCTTAATTAATTACTAATTTTAGTTTAGTTGTTAAGTTAACCTAATGGTGACTCTTAGGTTAGATTTTTACCTATAACCATCTTAAACAAACTGCCTTTAGTCATTCATTCCTCACAAACAACCTTGGATTAATTATTGATTTAATTAACTCATCATGAGCTATTAAGTAATTATATGTGAGTCAATTAAAATTCTGTTCTGATTAATGGAAGGAGTAAATATACTTGACTAGTTAAGCTTAAATTGGCAACTAAGATAAGTCATTGACAAACTCTAAGGACCCAAAGTAACTAATCTAAATTAATTATTATCTAACCTCACATCTTAAAGAAGATTAGGCTCCTAACCTCATTAAAAGTTTAGTTACTAACATAATCAACTAAGTCATGATTTCTAATTAAGGTAAATCATTTCTTTATATAAGTTTTAGAACAATTAATTAGCCACATAAAGTTAGTTAATAACCCAAGCCCAAATCAAAGTTAATCACTCAGTTAAGCTAGTTAACTATAATTGCTAGATAAGTACTTTTGAAATTATTTAAACCAATTAATTCAATTAACTACTATTTTTTTTTAATTTAAATGATTAGTCAATTCAAGTAAATTAATTAGGCAATAAGAAATTAGTCACACTTAATTAGTAGACCTAATCAAAAGGTAAAATAATTAAGCTAACAACTTAGTTGACCTAAGTCTTAGATAACTAGTTAAGACCAATTAACTAAGTCTAAGAACAAATAATTCACCTAAGCTTAATTTTTAGTTAATGATGAATCAATTTCAAGTTCTTTACCCTATTAGTTAACCCAAGTTAATAAATAACCTTGATTAACCTTAAAGGGTAATCCTAAGGGTAATTTAGTACTTTAGTTGAGGGAATCTTGGGTGTAACAACCCAAGAACCTTCTAGAACTAGGAAATCAGATTTTTATTGGGAGGGCGGGGG
>ML248665.1:5161-80697 GCA_005239495.1 Nicotiana undulata
CAACAATAAGAAGTCTCAAGTGTATGGAAATACTCAATAAAAATTCTATCGCCCCGGCAAGGGACTCAAATATAACCAACCTCACATCCGTAATACAATTTCAACAGTAAAAGCCTCAACTGACACAAATAATACAATCACTCCCCATGTCATGAAACAATATCAAGGTATCACTTCTAAATCACCAATTACTCATAGTACAGAGAATATTAAGAATACGGTATGATTCATCACAATTGCCTCACGGGCATGCTTGACCGCAACATTTAGGCACTCGTCACCCCGCCTATACGTTGGACATGAATTACACATAGCAAATAAGACTCTATACCTAATCCCTCAAGCTAAGGTTAGGCCAAACACTTACCTTGGCTCCAAAATGCAAGTCAAGCATCAATCACAACCTTTCCTTTAGAATCCGACTCCGGAACGGTATTATCTAGACATAATCAACCCAAGTATATCAATAACGCCTCAATAAATCAAACCATAGCCAAATTATTTATTTCAAAGCATACCTCCTAAGATTCAAAAATTTGACCCCTGGCCCGCTTGGTCCAAACACGAGGCTCAGACCAAAACTCGATCACCCATAACCCCACGAGTTAGAACATATGATTTGTTTAAAGATTCGACCCCAAATTGAGGTTGAATCACCCAAATTTCCCAAAAACCTACTCTACCCAACAATCCCGATTTCTACCTTAATTTCCATGTTTTTAGGCCTAGAATCTAGTGATTAGTTGAAGAAATTAAGAGAAAAAGAGGTCAAGAGCACTTACCTATGGAGTTATGGAGGTTGGGGAGCTTGATTCTCGGTTATGGAGGCTTGGGGAAGAAAAGAGAAGTGGAAAATGGGAAAAATCCCGTATAAGGTTCTGTTTTGGTATTTAAAAATCACTGAACGAGTTTGTGCTCTGCGATCGCAGAAGAATAATTGTGATCGCACAAGAGGACCGGATGATACTCTACGTGATCGCAGGAAGACTTATGCGATCGCAGAACCTAAGGCCCCCACCCTGTGCGATCGCAGCACCCCCCACGCGACCGCACTGACCAAATTACTCCAGACCCCTGACTCGACTAACACCCTATGCGATCACAGAGATGGCATTGCGATCGCATAGAACACCTGGGACCCCTACCAACCTAATGTTGTGCGATCGCGGAGATGTATAGCGATTGCACTGAAGAAAAGGCCTGACACCAGAAAACTAACAAAAAACCCAGAGTTTCCTAAGTTTTCTCACCCCGTTAGCTACTTGAAACTCACTCGAGCCCTCGGGGCTGAAGACCAACAACACACACAACTCCCAAAACATCCTACAAACTTATTCAAGCTTTCATATCGCCAAATATCATAAAAAACAAGGAATTAAACCTTAAAACTCATAGAATTTTCTCAAAACTTCATAAAGCTTACCTTTTCCAATTTTAATCCGAATCATGTCACTTCAAGTCCGTTTTACACCAAATTTCACAGGTAAGTCACATAACATATAATAAACCTGTCCGGGCTCTGGAACCATAATACGATCCCGGTGACACGGTTTTCACATAATTATTCATTTTCAAAAGCCTTTATTATTTCCAGAAAATAATTTTCTTTAAAAATTCATTTCTCGGGCTTGGGACCTCGAAATTCGATTCCGGGCATACGCCCAAATCCCATATTTTCCTATGGACCCTCCGGGACCGTCACATCACGGGTCCGGGTCTGTTTACCAAAAATGTTGACCATAGTCAACTTTATTCATTTAATTATCACAAATTCCATTTCCATTAAATTCCAACATACAGACTTCCCGGCTACACGCCCGGGCTGCGCACGCATATCGAGGTGAGATTAACAGAGGCTTTCGGGGCCTCAGAACACATATTTAGCTAGAATTATATTAGGATGACCTTTTGGGTCATCACATGTTTTTAGTTTAATACTGTAATGTTTGACTCTTGTTTGTTTCGAGATTATGTTAAAAATGACTCTTGTTTGATTCTGAGTTTTGTTATTTCTCTCTTTGCCTACATCTTTTCTCCCATAGCTGAATTCTCTTTTCCCTTTTGTTTATATAATCTGATATGAAAACCTGAAATTCTTGAAGCTAGTATGACTGTTTCTTTGAGTATATTGATTCATACATGCAAGAATAGATTTGGTAGTTAGACTCCATGTTTGTTTTAGCTTCTTAGTTTGTTAGAAAGATAGATCGCACTAGGGTAGATGAATTTGACCTTTCAATGGTCAAATTCACCCTGTAATAGTGCGCAAACAGTAGCATAGATGGTTAAAGTTTTGTCACGACCCAAATTCCTACTCAGGTCGTGATGGCGCCCAACACCGAGGTCAGGCAAGCCAACACTAGTTACCAACGAAATTACTTAAGCAAATGAGATGTTCAAACACTTATCCAGTTTAAATTTAAGCAATCCTTAAATGAAAGTGAGGAAGTGAGGCAATGTAATTTAAGGTAACTCAAAAATCGTTGGCAGCATAGAACAGAGTAGTGTAATGCTAGTGAATCAACTACGTGTGCCAAGACCTAGTGTCATAAGTCCACAGGAGGCTAGTGGAATATACAAAAATACACAAAATAGATGTACAACTGTCTGGAAGGGTAGACAGGATGTTCAACAATAATGGAAACTCCACAGTCCTGCTGGGGAAAACGCCAGGAAGAGCAGCTCACCGTGTAGTCAAATCTCGGTCGTACTCTCAGCGACGAACACCCGAATGGTGACCAGGTGCACCAACCTTAGAACATGTACAATTAAGTACAAAAGTGTATCATGAGTACATATAAACAAATATGTACCCAGTGAGTATCCCGTCTAAACTCGAAGAAGTAGTGACGAGAAGTAGACGTGATACTTACAGGGTCAATAACAAATAATATGATTACTTAAAGCTAGAAAAGAAGAGTAGTCATGAAAATCACCAAGGCATGAAGCTATCAATTATATAAAACTGTAATTTATTCTCATGAGTCACATAGTAATTATCACAAAAGTCTCAAGTTCCCCTTACACGTGGGGTAATTTATTTAATAATAACAAGACTATCAGTCAAATACATAGAACATAATATGTCGAAGCGTACGGTCGAAGCGACGCGAAAATAAATGTGCACTGCCGAGGGACGAGCGACACGAACCATAGATGCATCCATTACCCCTCTCGCGAATCAATCATGCGACGCGGTTGACATAAATAAAGGGCACCTTGCTCACGAATCATACATACGACACGGGTGCTCGTAGACATACACAAAATTTATCAGGCAATTCAGGAATTTATCATGGATTTTTCTTGCATTCAGAGATTTATGCACTTAAACTTACACATAGTTTCCTAAATACTCATGT
This sequence comes from Nicotiana undulata, assembly GCA_005239495.1. NCBI lineage: Eukaryota > Viridiplantae > Streptophyta > Magnoliopsida > Solanales > Solanaceae > Nicotiana > Nicotiana undulata. The sequence goes on from ML248665.1 coordinate 8,524, forward strand.
AAATTTCAAGGATTATAAGCAACTAGGAGCACATGTAGACATACAGGTATGGCACATAAAGGCATGCTTGTGAAATCCTAAATTCTACCCGACGCAACAGAGTAGTAGCTACGCACAGACTCTCATCACTGTGAGCGTACGTAGACCCCGAAAATAAGGACAATTCAATCATTTACATTTACCTATGGGGACAATTCCCTCTTACAAGGTTGGAAAGGAGACTCACCTCGCGTAGAATCTACTTCCCGGCCAAGAACGCGCCCGAAACTCCAAACTTTACACCCGAGGACTCGAAACTAGTCAAATGATATATAAATATGTCAATGCATGCTCAAGGTATGGAAATTCTCCTACTTATTTAGTAAATTCACTATTCTTGAAGAAATCCCAAAATACACCCTCGGGCCCACATACTCGGATTCCGGAAATTTTCGAAGATAACACTCACCCATAGCCTAAGGATCGTTAATATCAATTTTTTATATGATTTCATGGTAGAAAAGTGGTGCAATTCCCTAAAGTTCATCAACCCTAGGTTTTCACTCTAACCCCTTTGATTTTCACAAATTAGATGTTAATCTACCTAAGTTTTGGTGTAATAATCTAACGTTTAAATAGAATTTACTTACCTCTTAGTATCTAGGTTTTGGAGAGTTCTTCCCAAGCTCTCAAGTCTTCAATGGAGGTGTAAAATGGAAAGAATGAAGGAAATCCCGTATCTAAGTGAAAGTGCACTGCCTGGCCTACAGGGGTTCCGCACCTGCGGCTCGAGGACCGCACCTGCGGTCTCGCGCCTGCGAGCTGGGGCTCGCACCTGCGGAGTTGGACGGGAAAGACTGGGCCCGCACCTGCAGACCTGGAGACCGCACCTGCGGTTCCGCTCCTGTAGAATTCCCGCACCTGCAGCTGGGCAACAGCACCTGCGGTCACACCAGATCAGGTGCACCAGCTACATTTTCAGCTGGTTTTTGGCCTCGTGTGGTGTCTGGGAGGCACCTGGGCCCACCCGAGCCCCAGTCCAATTATACCAACAAGTCCTAAATCATAATACAGACTCGCTCGAGCCTTCGGAACACCCGAAACAACGCTAAATCTCAAAATCACCCCTCAAAACCGCTAGGATCAAACTAAAAAACTTCTAAGTTCTTGAATTCGGTTTCAATGCGCCGAACCGACCTATACTACTCGGAATGACACCAAATTTTACAGGCAAGTCATGAATGACATAACGGAACTATTCCCGGTCTTGGAATTCCGTTAAGACCTCGATAACATAAAATCACGTTCCAAACCAAATTTCAACTTAAGGAAACTATATTTTGCTTATTTGGCGTCGAACCGCTCCCGGGTCATCCAAAACCCATCTCAAACATACGTACAAGTCCGAAATCATCATACGAAGCTACTGGAATCGTTGAAACTCGATTCCGAGGTCGTTTTCTCAAAATTTTGACCAAAGTCAAACTTGGCTTTAAAAGCCAACCTTAAGGAACCAAGTGTTCCTAGGCTATTCGAAACACTTCCAAATCCCGAACCACCCGTCCCCGCAAGTCACAAATCATGATAAGCCTCTACCGGAAGTATTATTTGGGGGATCAAGGTCCGAATACGCAAAACGACCGATCGGGTCGTTACATTCTCCACCTCTTAAACAAATGTTCGTCCTCGAACGGGTCTAGAATCATACTTGAATTGCTGAATAAGTGTGGATATCTGCTCCGCATGTCCTCCTCAGACTCCCAAGTCGCCTCCTCGACTGGCTGGCCCCGCCACTGGACCTTTACAATAGAAATTCTCTTAGATCTCAACTGGAGGTCATGCCTATCAATAATAGCAATTGGCTCCTCCTCGTAGCCCAACCTCTCATCCAACGGAATAGTACTGAAATCAACAACGTGAGAGAAGTCGGCGTGGTATCTCCGGAGCATGGATACATGGAATACCGGATGGACTCCTGATAAGCTGGGAGGTAGAGCAAGCTCATAAGCAACCTCTCCAACTCGCCTCAACACCTCTAAAGGACCTATGAACCTCGGGCTCAGCTTGCCTTTCTTCCCGAATCTCATAATACCCTTCATCGGCGAAACCTTCAGCAAAACCTTATCTCCTTCCATAAACGACACCTCACGTGCCCTCTGATCCGCGTAGCTCTTCTGTCTGGACTGTGCTGTGCGGAGCCTCTCCTGAATTAACTTCACCTTCTCTAAAGCATCTCTCACCAGTTCTATACCATATAACTCAGCCTCACCAAGCTCAAACCACCTGGTAGGGGAACGACATCGCCGACCATATAAAGCCTAAAATGGAGCCATCTCGATGCTGGACTGATAACTATTATTGTAAGCAAACTCGGCCAAAGGAAAGAACTGATCCCACTGGCCTCCAAATTCAAGCACACATGCTCTGAGCATGTCCTCCAGTATCTAAACGATACGCTCCGACTGACCATCAGTCTGTGGATGAAATGATGTGCTGAGATCTATCTGAGTACCCATCTCTCTTGCAATGCTCTCCAGAAGTGCGAGGTGAACTGAGGACCTCGATCTGATATGATGGACACCGGTACACCGTGCAACCGGACTATCTCTCGAATGTAGATCTGAGCTAACCTCTCAGAAGTATAAGTAGTAGACATAGGGATGAAATGCGCTGATTTGGTCAATCTATCCACAATAACCCAAACCGCGTCAACCCTCCGCAACGTCCGAGGCAACCCAACCACGAGGTCCATATTAATGCGCTCCCACTTCCACTCAGGAATGGGCATCTGCTGAAGTCGGCCCCCTGGCCTCTGGTGCTCATATTTAACCTGCTGGCAATTAAGACACCTAGCCACATACTCCGCAATGTCCTTCTTCATTTGCCTCCACCAAAAATGCTGCTTCCAATCACGATACATCTTCGTAGCACCAGGATGAACAGAATACCGCAAACTGTGTGCCTCCTCAAGAATCCTCTACCTCAGGCCATCAACATTTGGAACACACAGACGATTCTAAAGTCTCAGAACACCATCCTCGCCAATAGTAACCTCCTTGGTTCCACCTTGAACCACTTTCTCCCGTAGTTCTTCCAAACAGGGGTCATCATACTGTCGAGCCTTAATCTCCCCCAATAATGAAGACTGAGCACCCACATAAGCTAGAACTCGACGAGGCTCTAAAAGATCTAATCTCACCAAGTGATTGGCCAAGGACTGAATGTCCAGGGCTAGCGGTCTCTCCTCTGCTGCAATATAGGCCAAGCTACCCATACTCTCCGCCTTCCTACTCAAAGAATCTTGTACTACATTCGCCTTGCCCGGATGATAGAGAATGGTGATGTCGTAATCCTTTAGTAACTCGAGCCACCTGCGCTGCCTCAAATTAAGATCCCTCTGCTTGAACAAGTGCTGCAAGCTGCGGTGGTCTGTATAATCCTCACAAGACACCCCATATAAGTAATGCCGACAAATCTTAAGAGCATGAACAATCGTCGCCAACTCCAAATCGTGTACAGGGTACTTCTTCTCATGAACCTTCAGTTGGCGCGAAGCATAAGCAATAACTCTCCATTGCTGCATCAATACACACCCCAAGCCAACGCGTGAAGCGTCGCAATACACCGTATACATCCCCGAACCAGAAGACAATACTAGAACTGGTGCTGAAGGCAATGCAGTCTTGAGCTTCTAAAAGCTCACCTCACACTCATCAGACCACCGAAATGGAGCATTCCTCTGAGTCAATCTAATCAATGGGGCTGCAATGGATGAAAAGCCCTCCGCAAATCGCCTGTAGTAGCCTGCTAGTCCCAAGAAACTCCTGATCTATGTCGCTGAAGTAGGACGTGGCCAACTCTGAACTGCCTCAATCTTCTTAGGATCAACCTTGATACCCTCTCCAGATACGACATGCCCCAAGAATTCCATGGAGTCCAACCAAAACTCACACTGGGAGAACTTAGCATATAGCTTCTGTTCTCGCAAGGTCTGGAGCAAAACTCTCAAATGTTGCTCGTGCTCTCCCATGCTACGTGAGTAAATCAAAATGTCATCAATGAAGACGATGACAAAGGAATCAATATACAGCCTGAACACCCTGTTCATCAAGCCCATAAATGCTGCCGGGGCATTAGTCAAGCCGAAGGACATCACTAGGAACTCATAATGGCCATATCTCATACGAAAAGCAGTCTTTGGAACATCCGAAGCCCGAATCTTCAGCTGATGATACCCCGATCTCAAGTCAATTTTAGAAAATACCCTGGCACCCTTCAGCTGGTCAAACAAATCATCGATGTGTGGTAATGGATACTTGTTCTTAATATTACCTTGTTCAACTGGCGGTAATCGATACACATCCGCATAGACCCATCTTTCTTCTTTACAAATAGAACTGGAGCACCCCACGACGGCACACTCGGTCTGATAAACCCCTTAGCCAACAGCTCCTCAAGCTGCTCCTTCAACTCCTTCAACTACTTTGGAGCCATACGGTATGACGGAATATAAATAGGCTGAGTGACTGGAGCTACTTCAATACAAAAATCGATATCTTGATCCGGAGGCATGCCCGGAAGGTCTGAAGGAAAGACATCTGCAAACTCTTGAACAACTGGCACTGGATCAATCGTCGAAAGCTCGGCGGTGGTGTCCCGCACATAAGCAAGATATTCCAAACAACCCTTCTCGACCATATGTCGAGCCTTCATGAAGGAAATAACTCTACTGGCTGCACTAACTGAGGAACCTCTCCATTCCAGCCTAGGCAACTCGGGCATGGCCAAAGTAACCATCTTGGCATGGCAATCCAAGATGGCATGATGAGGAGATAGCCAATACATGCCCAAGATAATCTCGAAATCCACTATGTCGAGCAATAAAAGGTCCGCTCTAGTCTCGAACCCACAAAAGGTGATCACACAAGACCGATAGACCCGGTCTACCACCACAGAATCGCCCACAGGAGTGGACACATGTATAGGAGAATCCAAGGACTCGCAAGGAACATCCAGAAAACAAGCAAATAAAGATGACACAAAAGAATAAGTAGATCCTAGATCAAATAGCACTGATGCCTCCCTACCACATACTGCATAGCATATTTAAATTTGGACTACAGATTGAGATCTTGGAGCTTTCCCCTTGTACTGCATTGCATATCTGCTGTTGAGATATATGTTGTGTTGAGCCGAGGGCTTTTCTTTAGTATTTCTTCTAGTTTTCCCTTAAATTCTGCTTATTTAGTTGTTTATATGTCATTGTTCAAACTTATAAATGTCTTATTTTCAAACTCAGTAGAGCCTTAACCTGACCTCGTCCCTACTTGACTGGGGTTAGGCTTGGCACTTACGGAGTACTGAATGTGGATTACTCACGCCCTTTCCTGTGCATGTTTTCCCCATGTGCAGATCCAGGTACCGGTACGTAGGGTTTTGGTTAGGAGTACTACAATACTTGCTCAAGAGACCGCGAGGTAATTCTTTCGCGTTCGCAGAATCTCACGTGTACCCATCTACTTTACTATAGGCATAGGAGATAGACATATACTCAAATTTCCTTATTCCGTTGTATAGAGCTATAGTTGTATAAAGCTTGTGACTTGGTGATATTCTAGGTTTTGGGAGAATGAAATGCCGAGCGGCTTATGTTTTATAGTTATTGCTACACCTTTACTGTTTATCTCTGTGTTGTCTTATTTTTCCGCATATTTTAGGCTTACCTAGTCATAGGGACTAGGTGCCGTCACGAGCCCATTTAGAGGGTTAATTCGGGTCGTGACAAGTAGGTATCAGAGAGTCTAGATTCATAGGAGTCACAAGTCACAAGCCAGTTTATTAGAGTCTCGTGGATCGGTGCGGAGACATCCGTATCTATCTTCAAGAGGATATGTAACTGTAAAGAACAATCACATTCTTTGGAACTCCTTATCGTGCTAGTTACTATCATCAAAATTCTTGAACTCTATTCTATTCTTGCTTACAAATGGTTCGTACTCGTACCGGACGTACTGATGACCCGAAACCCGAGCCCCCAGCCAGAGCCATCAGAGGCAGGGGCCTGGGTAGAGGACGAGTACGTTGTGCAGCCCGAGCACCAGCGAGAGAAGAGGCAGAGGATCCCTCAGCAACCACAGTTGGAGGGGCACAGGAGGTCCCTACTATTACTCCAGTCCTCCAGGAGACATTGGCTCAGCTTTGGAGTGCCTTTAGTACTCTGTCTCAGGCGGGATTACTTCCGATAGCCCTAGCTACATCCCAGGCCGGGGGAGGGACACAGACTCCTGCAGCCCGTACTCCTGAGCAGAGGGTTCATATTGGGTAGGTTCCAGAGTATATTTATATGACCCCAGCAGCTCCAACTCAACATGAGACTAAGATAGCTGTTCCTGAGGCAGAGCAGCTCCGACTTGAGAGGAACAAGAAGTACCACCCACCTGAGTTCAGCGGACTAGCTTCGGATGACGCCTTGGGTTTTCTTAAGGGTTGTCATCGCATTCTCCACACTATGGGTATTGTGGATATGAGTGGGGTTTCTTTCACTGTTTTCCAGCTGAGGGGAGAAGCTTATCAGTGGTGGCATGCTTTTGAGATTAGTAGTCTGTACGAGGCAGCTTCACTTACTTGGGCTCAATTCTATGAGATGTTCTTTCTTGAGTTTGTCCCTTAGAGCCTCAGGGATGCTTGGCGTGCAGAGTTTGAGCAGCTACGCCAGGGTATCATGATTATGTCAGAGTATGCAGTCCGTTACAGTGATTTGGCTCGCCAGGCACCAACTTTAGTTGTCACTATTGTCACACCTCCTTTTTCACTACCCTCGGATTAATGAAAGGGTAATAAGGGATTTTTTCCACTTTAAGTGACATTATTCGGATTTTGGATTTTTTAATATTTCATAGTCACCACCCGAATTTTTGACGATGCTTCGGGACACCGTTTTGTTGAAATCCCAAACCGAGGAATTTTAGACTCTGTTTTAAGTTGTTTGCGACCAGAAATCCAAGTAAGGAATTCTGTTAACCCGGGAGAAGGTGTTAGGCATTCCCGAGTTCCGTGGTTCTAGCACGGTCGCTTAAACTTTTATTATTTGGCCTAAATTATCCGATTATTTACGTGTTTTAGTTTGTATTTAAAACTCTTTGAAATTTAGCCGCTTTTGATAAGTATGAATTTATCTTGAAAACAAGTCACGAGGACGTGCACTTGTCTGCTTTTGGACGTATTACAATTACGCCACATGAAATGCACCCGTAATTACAACACGTAATTTTATTATGATTTAAAGTTTAAGATGGGGACATGAGTTGTCGCGGCCGAGTGTAGATTACGTAGTCAAGACTATGGTCGTGACGGTTTCATAATGCCCATTTGTGGCGATGTTCGATTATTCTTTATGTTTTCTATTTGAAAGATCATTTTAGTTTTAAAATCAATTAGGACGTTTATGGATTTATCTTAAACAAGTCACGATGGCGTGCACCTGTTGTTTTTGAGCACACGACAAACACGTCACATGAAATGCACTCGTGGTTGCGATGTACATTTTATTAATGTTTGGAGTCGATGGTCGGGGGTATGAGTTGCCACTCCCGAGTGTAGTTTATGGTAATCACACAAGGGTTGTTTGAAGCAATATTGGATTATTTGTTAAGTATTGTAATTTGATCTAAAGGAGGTATCCTTAGCCTATAAGATATGTATAAAATCATCTAGGAATTAGATTTACTACCCTAAAGGCAAGTGTTTGGGCTATGACCATGTTTTAACCCAATTTGTCAATTACCCTTAGGCCAAATCCTAGTTTAGGCTATTTGTGAAAGAGATACATGATTCGAATTAGAATAAGGCAAACCAAACACTTGAGAGAGGTGCATGCCAACACGTTTCGATTCATATAACACTAGATAATATCACATAAAGTCAAGTATAATTCCACTACCATTCGACCCATTTAATCATCAAGGGTAATTTTATGCGATTGAAGAACCCGCGAAGGGAAACTTTTCTTAAACTTTGCTACCAACGGTCATTTGAAATCCAAACATGACAATATTCTAAGTTAAAGTCATTTGATCATTTTTAGGAAAGAATTTCAATCAAAAAAAAAATTGGGCTACGTAAATACTGGATTTTCCTATTGTTTTTTATTTTTTGAATGAAACAGCCTTATAAATTTTCAGATTCAAACTATATCCTTTGATTTTGACTCTGAAATCGTCTATATTCAGTAATGCAAAATTTTGGTGAAATAAAAATACAAGACTTACTGTACAGTTACAAAGTAATTGGTCTCTAATCACTTTAACGTGATTACTAGACCCATAACCTCGAGTCTAACGACCCGAAGTCCAGACTCCGTCGAGTCTAACTGGGCTAAATTCATGAGTCTGGCCCAATTACAGGTGGCTGGGCAGACCTGGCCCAAGCTAAATGACTTTCCCCTAATAATAAAAAAAACTCGAAATTTCTTTAGATTTTGTAAGAGAAGACAAAAACAAAAAAAAAATACAACTGAATATACATTCTTATATAGAGTCCAGCCCCATTTATTAGCAAATTTTAAATCTGTGGAAGCAACTACACTATTACATCACCATTGCACTATGAAATACAGTTTTCCTAAAATAAATAGATAAAAATAAAAGAAAAATAAGAATATCCATTGCTGCTCCTGTACAAGCTAGTAACCTTTCACAATTCAAACCTATATTTCATCATTGATTTTGAAGCCAAATAACATAAATTCCTATGCATCATTTAAGGAAGAAATCTGACCATTAGAGAGGTCAGATTCTATTCCTTTTAGTGCTGTTTTAAGGAGCAACGTTTTCAAATCCAAACATAAGACGAATATTTAAGCACTTTATTAAGTGAATCTAACCATTTGGGGGTCAGATTCCTCTTTCTTAGTGATGTTTTCACTAGCAGTTATATTATAAGTCTAAACCTAGGGATAAAATCACATAACCACAAAGGAAAGTTGAAATTGAAACGAGACAGATTTCTAGGAGGCATTTCACATAACCTCCAGACCACACACATAGGTTATGAACATAGCACAAAATTTAAACTTTACATAAGCTTGGAGACAGCATATGAATCAAACATCTCAACAATAGAACAAAAACAGAAATTTAGAATCTAACAACTTCATTTATGGTAGAGTGTTACACACCTTGAAATGTAATAAAAATGATAGGGAATGTAACCTTGACCAAATAAAGGTCAAGATACTAAGAATATTGTTTGGAGACTTAGACACAATAGCAAAGAGAAACAGCAACAAACTCGAACAGGAATTCCTGAATCAAGCTTTACCAAACCAGAATTTTGAAGAAAAAATCAGCAAGAGAAAAATGAGATCTTCTAAAATGTTTGTGTACTCTTCTTTTCAGTATTTTTTGATACTTTCTATTTTTGAGAGCAAGCAAAACAGTCTTCTAGAAGAACCTTTTTGAGAAAAATTTATAAAAAAAATCTGTTGTCTAGCCTTCAGATTTTCAGTAGCTAAAAAGTTTGTCAAAATCCCTCAAGAATCTGTAAAAACCCTTTTTTCAGAGAATGAGGTAGTGTATATATAGGGATTTTAGGATATCATCTTATTTGGAATATTCCCTATCCTAAATTGGCTGAAATAGTACAGGTACAGCTGTCAAACCTTATCCTATTGGACAGTTGTACCTTCTTCTAGAACATTCCTATATTTCCAGCCCTTATCCCATTTTAAAGGTTATCACTTAAATTAGATTGACTTTTAGTTGAGTATGATTACTAATTAATTGACTTACATGACTGATTAATAAATTTATTTTAACCTAAGGGTCTAAGATTAAACTATAGTTAATTCATGACCATTTATTAGTTAAGAGCCAAGTAATCTTTAAGCACAATCATAACATCCTAACGGATCAACTATTAATAACAATTATAATTAGTGATTAAGAAAAATAAGGGATGGGGGTGGTGCATGAAACCAACTAAGTTCAAGAAAGGTAAGAGTGACTAAAGCAGACTGAACAAGGAACAAACATGTAAAGATTATCATTCCAGGTCAAGTAAAATCCAGAAAAGGATAAGAAATCCTAAACTATGTAATGAAATCAAAAATTAATCCAAATTGACTTAATGTGAAGATTCATAGTAAGCGCTAAAAAAAACATAGACAAGAATAAACAGAACCTAAGAGACATCTAGAACACCTAATAATGGGGTTATAAACCTTGAATTATAATTTACCTAAATCAATTTGTGAAACCCTAATTAGTCGACTAACATAATTACTAACACGATTAGACAGTCTTGGAAGCAATTAATCAAAGGAAAATAGAAGGAGATAGTAGCATTTAAGAGAAAAACAGTGAAGAAGAAGATCTGACACCTAAAACCAACTCAGTAAAACAAACAACTTGTAACTAATTTTAAAACATCATTTAGGAAGGAAATAAACAGAAAATGTATGAAACTTAAACAATTAATCCAAACAAAGAAACAATAATTGACAGAAGAAATTTAATACTAACCTAGGTCACTTAAAATAATTAAAGGAGATAAAGGAGAGGGGTACCAGTCAGTGGGGGTCATCTGGCCGGAAAAATCGAAGGTCGCCGAACCTTGGCCGGACTCCGGCAGGGTTCAAAAATGAGTCTAACCCTCATGAATCAATTGCTCTAGTCAAAAGAAATTGACTTAGAAGGTCCGAGCCGCTAGTTATCTCTAAATTGGCCGGAGCGGGATTTCTACGGTTTCATAGTTTCAGATCTGAAATTACTCACTTCTTGTTGGTTCTTTGAAGAAATAAGTGATGGGAGGTGATTGAGGATGAAAAGGAGAGTGTCTAGGTGAAATTTGGTTCGAATTGGCGGAGCTCCGCCGCCGGAGGCGATTTTCGGCCGGCGGAGTCATGGCGGAGGATGGCGGAGACCGTGGTGGGGACTGGCTGGTGAGTGAGAGAGGATAGAGATGAGTGGGGGGGTGTTAGACTTTTGGTTAATGGGGTAGGGGGTGTTCTTAGAACAGTTATATACCTAGGGGTGGGGAGTTCCCAGCCGTTAGATCAAACGAGATCAATGGTTGGGATATGTTATGATCAAAACGGGGTCGTTTGGTGATGGGGTTGGGGCTGGCTGGGTAGGAGGTCTATTAGGATGGGTCGTTGGGTAAATTATCTTGGGCCTGGGCAATTCCAGCCCAGGTCCGTTTTTGCTTCATTTTTTAAACGAGTTTAATTAACTAAGTTAAGATTAAAGTGTAACAATTGATTATAAGCTAATCTTGTTATTAATTCTATTAATCTCACACCTTTCAATTTAATCCTAATCATTTAAAAGGCAATTTTCACAATTTTGTTGAAAGAAATAATTAAATTAAGAATTTGAACATTAATTGACTTTATATCAAACAATTATATTTATTTAAATTGTAGCCAAGGTTATGTGCTTAATCAAACCATTTTAAATTATTTATAGATTTAATGATGAATTCTGACTACATAATGTAAAATGAATTCACAAATAACATCAAAATTTAATAAAACCCATAAAACTAATTAATTTATTTAGATTTTTGTAGGATTATACATTAGGCAAAAATCATGTGCTCACAGTTGCCCCTCTTTGTTCGGAAACACGAAGAGTTTCCGGGCAAAGATAAAGTGAGAAGCCATAAACGACTTCACCCATTCATATGTTCTGTTGTGAAGCGTTTTGGAAAAGCTTGACTGAACCCTGCTTCAAAGGTTGCCTACATATCCTTCGCTATAAAGGAATCATGTCAGTGTAGTTCTAGAAGTTTTGGTAGCTGGGACTACCGGGAAGTTGTGATTTCGCTGTTGTTGTTGCTGCTTACTGCTCGCTGAGCTCCTTATTACACCAAAACAAAATTAAAAGGACTAAACTAGCCTACCAGCTACGAGTTACAAAATTCCTATCTACAAGTCTTATGAAGCTTGATCTTGAGTCTTGGTTGTTTCTTCACGTAGACTCTTATCTGAATCTTGATGCTTGTTAGCTGTATGTGCTAGTTCAATCTCCTTCAGCTTTTCGGATCAAGAAAGAGCATGCATAGCTTGTGACTTCGATTTGTCTTGAGCAGTCTATATCATTTCCGCTTCTGCACCTTGGGTTTGGTCTTCTCTTTTCTTCTTTTCTTTATTCTGAATTGAGACGTCTTCTTTTGGCCGTCTTGAATCCATTGTCCTAAAAATGCAATCTACACAAAATCAAAAAGCAAATGAACAAAATTTTCTGCCCCAGTTTTCACTAGGAAAATTTCGTGAGTTATTGTAAGGAAATCTATACTACTTTATTATTGAAGGTGGTGAAAAGCCGGGAACAGTGCACCTGGAGTTATCGTAGACTAGGGAGTGGATACCCTATGCCCAAAGGTAAAATCAACTAGGGGTTGGAGACCCTATGTTGGAAGAGATCGACAGGTTATGTTGTCGTCGAGAAAAGATCGCCAGGTTATGCTGGTGTCTGGGGAGGATCAACGGGTTATGCCGCTGTCAAGAAAGGGATCACCAGGTTATGCTGGTGTCTGGAATGGTCAACAGGTTATGTTGTTTCCGGAAAAGAGATCACTAGGTTATGCCAATATCAGGAAATGATCAACAGGTTATGTTGTTGTCAGGAAAGGATCACCAGGTTATGTCGGTGTTTGGGAGGTCAACAGGTTATATTGTTGCCTAGGGAAAAGAGATTACTAGGTTATGCCAGTATCAGGAGATGATTAACAGGTTATGTTGTTGTCAGAAAGATCACCAGGTTATGCTAGTGTCTGGAAAGGTCAACAAGTTATGTTGTTGCCTGGGGGCAAAGAGATTACCGGGTTATGCCAGTATCAGGAGATGATCAACAGGTTATGCTGTTGTCAGAAAGATCACCAGGTTATGCCGGTGTCTGGAAGGGTCAACAGGTTATGCTGCTGCCTGGGGGAGAAAAGAGATCAATGGGTTATGCTAGTGTTAGGAGATGATCAACAGGTTTTGTTGTTGTCAGAAAGATCACCAGGTTATGCCAGTGTCTGGAAAGGTCAACAGGTTATGTTGTTGCCTGGGTATAGAGATTACTGGGTTATGCAAGTATTAGGAGATGATCAACAGGTTATGTTGTTGTCAGAAAGATCACCAGGTTATGCCGGTGTCTTCTAGGGAGTGGAACCCTATGTTGGAAAATATCATCGGGTTATGTCGGCATCAACTAGGGAATGGAGACCCTATGTTGGCATCAACTAAGGAATGGAATATCCTATGTTGGAAAATGTGTAGCTAGGGATTGGAGGCCCTATACTACTTTAGTTTTGAATTGTTTTCAACATCGTTTTCTTCTTTTCTTTTCTTTTCATTTTATTTTGAGTGAATGCGGGAAAGAATTTTGGAAAAAACTTCCCTTTTTGGAGTTGTTGCTGCAGAGCTGCTTCTAGCTCGTGCGCCTTTTCTTTTGGTTACACTTGCATTTTGCAAGGTTGTTTTGGGTGACACCTGTTTCCTTCAAACAAAGAACAATTTGTTAGTTTGAAACGGTTGTTGGTTTTGCGGTCTTAATTTTTGACAGCTTGATCTCAGTTCTTGTGACGAAGATTTCAACCACTTGCTTGCTGGGGATTAGGTTTCATCTCTAATCCCGGGGACCTTGGCTTTCCAGATTTTACCACGGCGATCGGTCACGTGGGACCCAACATTTTTGTTTCGCCTTTGTAGGCCTTTCACTTGCTTTTCTTTTGGATTTCTAGAGTATCAGGGGGATTTTTGTCTCTGCAGATTCCACTGCAACGGTTAGTATCGTGGGATTTAACCTTTTCCAACTTTATTTCGCCTCAATCGGCCTTTCATTTCTGATTTTCCCTTCCATTTGACTTTAAAGCGTTTGGAGCATTTCGGCTTTTTCCATCTTTTCTGAGGGGGTTAGCCATGTGGGGATTAACCTTTCACTTCAATTGACTTTATAGGCATTTCGATTTGATCTCCTCCCTTCCAAAGTTGTGTTTAAAGCATCGGCCGTTGCGGCCAGTCGGGATCGACTTGATGCCCCTGATGAGGTTCGGTACCCTTTGCATATTGGCTTGCGTCAAACGAGAACCCTGTAAGTCAGTTTTGCCATACTTTCTTTGTTTTACCTTAGAAATAGAGTCAGATTGAAAAGAATTGAAAGAGAATAACAAAGAAATCGAGATAATGAATTTAACAAGAAACATCACGTTCGGGGGAGAGAAGAAGGACTTATCTGGAGTGTACGCGGCTTTCAATGAACATGACATGCGTCTTGGACTGGATGCCTGTCTATATAAGCAACCTGACTCTCAGAAAGTTGTCACGACTTTGAACTCGAGGTTGAGAAACCTTTCCCCAGAGCATGTCGATATTGGTGACCAATCATCCTCTTTTCGATTAGTAGTGCCCTTTTCGGATTTTCACCAGCTAACCTCTCTCATTTATCTTCTCGCCATCGCCCTGTAGTACCCTTTGCGAGTTTTCACTAACAAGACTCTCTCATTTTTAATTTCTCTACTCACTGTCGCCTTATGGTGCCCGTGTGGGTTTTCACTGATAAGACTCTCTCATTTTAATTTCTCTCATTGCTTGTATGAGGTCCAGATAGATGCATCTTCCCATTCTGGATTTTCTTTGCCGATCGATCGGAAGGACTTAAATAGGATTCGGGGTAAAAGAATTTGTATTGAATTACAACCTTGGAACTTTCAGGCGAATCATTGTTGAATCTTAACACTTGCCCCAGCTTAAACTCTTGGGGGGGAAATGAGAATTTTTATTTTGGTGTGACTGAACCCCAGGGAGAGGCTGCCTACGTATCCTTTCGGAATCAAGTCAGATGTAGTTCAGGCAAACATTTTCTTTTTGTTTTGAACTTTGTTTTTGTTTTGCTTTTGATTTTTCCTTTCTTTTTTTTTCTTTTTTTTTCTTTTTCTTTTTTTTTTGTTTCAATTTCCAAGAAGGGTAGTCAAGGAAGAGTAACCGGCTCAAAGGGTTTACAAAAATGATAGTGTTTGGGGTAACATGAATGAAAATCCTTCATCGTATTGATCATCAGTATCGTCATCATGAAAAAGTCAAACATAATACCTTTTGACTGCATCTGCATTGACAGCCGTTTCGGGGTCATTTCCTTCGATGTATGGACCTTTCCAATTCTGGGCGAATTTTCCTTTCTCCTCTTCGTGGTGTGGGAGGATACGTCTTAAAACAAGTTGCCCTACTTCAAGGTTCCTAGGCCGCACTTTCTTGTTGTAGGCGCGGGTCGATCTTTGTTGGTACAACTGCCCGTGGAAAACTGCGGCCATCCTTTTCTCGTCAATTAGAGTTAATGGCTCCAATCGGGTTTTGACCCATTCATCATCCTCAATTTCTGCTACGACAATAATCCGAAGGGAGGGAATTTCAACTTCTACGGGTATTACGGCTTCAGTACCATAAACCAATAGATAAGGAGTAGCTCCAACCGACGTGCGCACTATCGTGCGATATCCCAGTAATGCAAAAGGCAATTTCTCGTGCCATTGCCTGGAAGTTTGAATCATTTTCCTGAGGATTTTCTAAATATTTTTGTTTGCTGCTTCAACGGCGCCATTGGCTTTGGGCCGGTAAGGGATGGAGTTGCTGTGTGTGATTTGGAACTGTTCACATACCTCCCTCATCAAGTTACTGTTTAGATTCGCGGCATTGTCGGTAATGATAGTCTTAGGGATACCAAAACGACATATGATATTAGAATGCACGAAATCCACCACTACTTTCTTAGTGACAGCTTTGAATGTGACTGCCTCGACCCATTTTTTGAAATAGTTGATAGCGACCAAGATAAATCTGTGCCCGTTTGAGGCCATTGGCTCGATCGGCCCGATGACATCCATTCCCCAGGCAACAATCGGCCAGGGTGCTGACATAGGATG
This sequence comes from Nicotiana undulata, assembly GCA_005239495.1. Classification (NCBI taxonomy): domain Eukaryota; kingdom Viridiplantae; phylum Streptophyta; class Magnoliopsida; order Solanales; family Solanaceae; genus Nicotiana; species Nicotiana undulata. The sequence continues at coordinate 24,406 of ML248665.1, forward strand.
CAATTCTGATGGTGGCGAATTAATCAAATCACCGGGTATTTGACACTTATGGAATTTCTGGACAAAGCTAAAACAATCTTTCTCCATGGTTATCCAATAATACCCGGACCGCAAGATTTTCTTTGCGAGGACATATCCGTTCATGTGGGGACCGCATACTCCTGAATGCACCTCATTCATAATCTTTTCGGCTTCTTTACGCATCTTAATAGATTCAGATCGGTAGTCCTCTTATACAGTACTTCCCCACTTAGGAAGAAAATGCTGGCGAGTCTCCGGATGGTTCTCTTGGTCCCCATTGGCTTGCTCTGGATATTCTTTTGTTTTCAAGAATCTTTTGATATCATGATACTAGGGTTGTACATCGGGCTCTACTTCGACCGTGTTGCAATAACCATGCCTTTCCTTGATTTGAATTTCCAACGGGTCGATGTGAACATTACCCGGATATGGCAGCATTGCAGCTAGGGTAGCCAGCGCATCGGCTAACTCGTTGTGGCATCGAGGAATATATCTGAACTCAACAACTTTGAATCGTTTGCTAAGATCTTCCACATGTTGTCTGTATGGAAGGAGCGTAACATCTCGAGTTTCCCACTCTCCCTGAGCCTGCTTGATGATCAAATCTGAATCCCCCATGATCAATAACTCTTCTATATCCATGTCAATGGCCATGTTCAGACCCATTAAACAAGCTTCATATTCGGCAGTATTGTTTGTACAGAAGAACCGAAGGCGGGCCGTGGCGGGATAGTGTTGTCCCATGGGTGAAATAAAGACTTCCCCAATCCCAACACCTTTTGCATTTAAAGCTCCGTCAAAGAACATTTTCCAAGTGCTGGCGTCCTCAGAAGTTATCTCGACTGAATTTACCTCCTCGTCTGGGAAGTAAGTACTTAGAGGTTGGTAGTCGTCATCGATAGGATTTTCTGCCAAGTGATCTGCCAAGGCTTGGGCTTTCATTGTCGTGCGAGTGACATAGACTATGTCCAATTTGGTGAGCAAAATCTGCCACTTTGCTAATCTCTCGGTGGGCATTGGCCTTTGGAATATGTACTTCAATGGATCCAGCCTAGTGATGAGTAGGTGGTATAAGCCAACAAATAATGTCGGAGCTTCTGAGGACCCAAGTTAGAGCGCAGCAAGTTCTTTCCAACAGCGTATACTTGGCTTCGTAGCTTGTGAACTTCTTGCTCAAGTAATATATGGCATGTTCTTTCTTTCCGGTTGCGTCATGTTGCCCGAGAACACACCCGAAGGAATTTTCTAACACCGTCAGGTATAAGAACAAAGGTCTTCCTGATTCTGGTGGGACTTGCATCAGCGGGTTTGACAGATATTCTTTGATCTTGTCGAAAGCGTTATGGCATTCGTCTGTCCATTTGATGGATGCATCTTTCTTCAACAGCTTGAATATAGGCTCACAAGTGGATGTCAACTGAGCGATGACTCTGCTGATGTAATTCAACCTACCCAGCAGACTCATGACCTCCTTCTTGGTTCTTGGAGGCAGGAGATCCCGAATAGATTTTATATTTGTCGGGTCCAACTCGATGCCCCGTCGACTGACTATAAACCTCAGTAATTTCCCAGATGGAACTATGAAAGCACACTTGGCCGGGTTTAATTTTAGATCATACTTACGCAAGCGTTCGAAGAATTTCCTCAGATACTGGACATGGTCATCTTGTGTCCTGGATTTAATAATCACATCATCCACGTATACCTCAATCTCCTGATGCATCATGTCGTAGAAATTGGCGATCATGGCCCTCATATATGTTGCCCCAACTTTCTTTAGACCGAACGGCATGACTCGGTAATAATAGGTGCCCCAGGGTGTAGTAAAGGTTGTCTTTTCTGCGTCTTCTTCATCCAACAATACCTTGTGGTATCCGGCATAGCAACCCACGAAAGCCTGTACCTCATGTTTGGCACAATTGTCAACCAGGATATATATGTTTGGTAGTGGAAAGTTATCTTTAAGGCTTTCTTTATTCAAATCTCAGTAGTCGAAACATACTCTGGCCTTTCCGTCCTTTTTAGGTACTGGAACAACATTGGCCAGCCAGGTGGTGTATTGGACCACTCAGATCACTCCATCTTTTAATTGTTTAGTGACCTCTTCTTTGATTTTGTCACTCATGTCTGTTTTAAATTTCCTCTGCTTTTGTTGGAGGGGTGGATAACCGGGATAGGTCGGCAATTTATGTACCACCAAGTCCACACTTAGTTCGGGCATGTCGTCATAGGACCAAGCAAACACGTCTTTGAATTCAAATAGAAGTTGAATCAAAGCGTCCCTAGTTCTTTCATCAGTGTGGACGCTTATCATGGTTTCTCGAACCTCTTCTGCATTACCCAAGTTGACGGGTTCTGTTTCGTTTAAGTTTGGCTTAGGCTTATTCTCGAATTATTCTAATTCTCGGTTTATTTCCCTAAAGGCCTCTTCTTCATCATATTCCGGTTCTTGATTCATTATTTCGAGGTTAGACAGCGTATTAAGATCAGAGCATGAAGTCCGCAAGCATGTCATGTTATTTAAAGACGCATTATTAGGACTGAAAATAAGAAAAATAAGAAAAAATTAGAAAGAATAATAGATGATGAAATTTGATTTCATTTCATTGAATTTGAACATAGGAGGGTTTACATCGGAATTCAAAAGGCAGTAAATAAAAAACACTTGAGTTACACCCTGAAATAACTCATAGTGCAGGAAAGATGGCAAACCTGAACTACCGAGACTCCCGCCTGACGGGGAATGGAGTAGCCCTCCAGTTCTGCAACTTGGCGTTTGGGCCCATGTACTGCACCTCAGAGGTGCTTGAGCCTTCTCCCAACTGAACCATGTTAGTTTCATACAACATCTGCTTCATGGCCTCGCAGATTCCTTCAATTTCTTCGGTCGTAAAGGCCTCTTCTTCTTCTTCGACATATTGTGGTTCGATGAAAGTTTCAGTAATGTGGGGAACTGGCTGAGGCAAATCCCAACCATATTTCTTTCGAGCGTTGGCCCATTTCACATCGGCTTCTGTGGCCTGGAAACCTATGCCGAAGAATTTTCAGCAATCGGTAGAGAGATCGGTTCGATGATACCCTGTAGGGCTACCCCAAGCCCCTTTCCGAGTTTGTATCCATGTCTAATCATATCGGTAGCGACCATGATTGACGCATTTGATAGACAAGGCTGCGGGCACGGAGTACCTTCTTCGTGCTGATCGACAAGCACAATTTCAAACGCCTGATAGACAATATGCTCACTTCCTTCTCTGGCTTCGAGACAGGGGACCGAGGGGTCTCTGTATATTTATTGCTCGTCCTCCCCATAGACCACTATCTCTTGATTTTCATGCTCAAACTTGACCATCTGGTGGAGGGTAGATTGCACTGCCCCGGCGGCATGAATCCATGGTCTTCCTAGCAGGAAGTTATATGAGGTATCCATATCCAAGATTTGGAAGGTTAACGTAAAATCCACAGGGCCGATTGTCATGACTATGTCTATTTCGCCGATGGTGCCTCTTTTGATACCGTCAAAGGCACGGACACAGACGTTATTTGGCCTGATTCTCTCAGTGCCGATTCCCAATCCATGTAGTGTTGATAAAGGGCAAATATCCACCCCGGAACCTCCATCAAGCATAACTCTCTTCACATAATATCCCTCACTTTTAACTGTTAAGTGTAAGGCTTTGTTATGAGCGGCTCCCTCGGGAGGTAGATCGTTCCGGTTGAAAGAAATTTTATTTACTTCAAAGAAACGCTCGGCCATTCTTTCCAATTGTTCGAATGAGGTCTTTGCCGGCACATACACTTCATTCAGCGTTTTCAAAAGTATTTTTTGATGCTCGTTTGAGCCCATCAACAAAGATAAGAGTGATACTTGATCAGGATGTTTCCTGAGTTCTTCAATTGTGGCGTATTCAGTCATGTTCATCTTCTTAAAGAACTCTTCAGCCTCTTCGGCAGTGATAGGTCTTTTAAGAGGGAAGCGTTTGTGCTTGTTTTTGGCCAGCTCTTTTAGATTGAGGTATTTTTAAGAAAAATTTGCTTCAATTTCTTACCCTGTGATCTCTTTCCCCTTGTATATTACTACCGTCTTATTTTAGTTCCAAGGTACGACAGTAGTATCCTTAATCAGAGTTTGCGACGCGTGGCTAATAACCACGGGCTCATTCAGCCTTGGTGAAATTATTTGCCCCCGCGCCACGTACGTCCCCTTTGGTACATACATTGTCGACCTGTTTATCATTTCTCTATTGAATTGTAGCCTTCTAGGCGGACTTAACATGCCTTGTTCCTTCTTGGGTGCCCTGGGGACGTAAAGAACGACATCTTTAGAAGATCCCATCTTTTTCTTGGCTTCAGCCTTCCCCGTGTCTTGAGGTACGGGATTACTCTTCTTTATTTCCTTGGCTGGCTTGGGTGACGCCTTAGGCTTTTTCTATGCATCTGCGATGGCAATGATAGCTTTTAAAGCTGGATCAAAATCTTTGTTCTCGCAAATCATTCCAATAATGGGCCCATTATTGTGTGTGGGCAATGGATTGTTCGTCACATTGGGAGCTTCTTCGTCCCTTAACACCACTTTATTTTGTTCTATAAGGTTTTCCACGGCTCGTTTGAGGGTCCAACATTCCTCCGTGTCATGCCCCTCTACTCTGGAATGATAGGCACAGTTGGTACCCCGCCTGTATGATGGCGATTGTGGATTTTGCCTGTTCGGAGGTACGGGCTGCAGAAGCCCCATATGAACCAACTTTGGGAAGAGGCTTGAGTATGATTCACTGATAGGAGTGAAGTTAGTTCTCCTTGGTGGTTCACGGGGGTAAGCATTGTACGGGTAGTTGTTTTGAGGAGGGAGTGGATTATATGGAGCTGGGAGGATGGTTATTTCTTGGGGGTGGAGCTCTGTTCTGGTTGTATTGTTGTTGCGGCATGTGATGCGGCTGAGCGTTCATCACCATATAGGGAAAATGGGACGTAGTATAAGCTGCGTTTTGGTGAGGATAGTAGTGTTGGGAAGTTTTGGGGAATGGACCTGAGTATTGTCGAGAACCCCTGACATCGGAAACCATCATGGCCCCTTCTTCTTTCTTCTTTCTGTTGGTTGCACTCCCGGATCCGTTTTGGATGGCCTAGGAGGTTGCTCTTGTGGCCGATTGGCTCAGGATACGACCGGTCTTTAAACCATTCTCAACAATTTCTCCAATTTTTATTGCTTCTGCAAATGGTTTGCCCATGGTGGAGATCACATTTTGAAAGTAATCCGCTTCTTGTGCTTGCAGAAAAACACTGACCATTTCGACCTCATCCATCGGAGGTTTGACCCTGGACGCCTGCTCGCGCCACTTAATAGCGTACTCTCTGAAACTTTTCGAGGACTTCTTTTTAAGGTTGGACAGGGAGTTTCTATCGGGAGCGATATCCACGTTGTATTGGAATTGTCGAACAAAGTCCCGGGCTAGGTCATCCCATACGTTCCAGTGGGATATATCCTGGTCCATGTACCATTCTGATGAAATCCCTATTAAGCTCTCTCAGAAATACGCCATGAGAAGTTCCTCTTTCCCACCTGCCCCTCGGAGTTGATTGCAATACCTTTTCAGATGAGCTATGGGGTCCCTATCTCCCTCATATTTTTCGAACTTGGGGGTTTTAAACCCGAGAGGCAAATGGACGTGCGGGAACATGCACAAATCGGCATAGGAGATGCTTTTCTGCCCGCTCAGCCCCTGTATGTTTTTGAGGCTCTGCTCTATACTCTTCAGTTTTCGAGCCATTTCTTCGTGCTTGGTGCTTTTCTTATCTCATCCCAAAGTAACTTCATACTGAGGCTGTTGGGGGTAAGAATCGGGAGTGACATGAGTGGTGCCCAGAAATGATGGCGTTTGGAATGTAAATGCCGGTGGTTCAACTATTGGCCCGGTGATAGTTGGTGGACCCATGGCGGAGCTCGGTGGTGCGATGAAGATGTTGGATGATGCACCGGAAAACAAGACCTGGGGGCGAACCTCAGAAGGCCTTCCGGCAAAGTAAGCCAACATAGTTGGGTATCCGAGTGGCGTGGCCGGGTAACTTATAGGGATTTTAGAAGTTCCGTCTGTCCTGGGGATTATCTTGGGGAAACCCGGGATGGAACTGGGCGGTTCCCTACCGTTGGACCATGCGTCCCACATTTTCAGCATGCGGCAACGCAGGATCCTATTCTCTTCAGTGTTGGCTGACTCAGACATTGGGATGACTGGATTCGGGTCCTCCACAGAAGAGTTGATGATTAATAAGTTACTTTCGGATGTCATTTCTATGCTTCCCTTTGATCTAGTGAAATAAGGATGGGAAGCCAGGTTAGTGCAAAAACCAACCACCTTAGAAAAACACCTTGAAGAGTGAACCAACAAAACATTAGGTTGAAACATTTATCACATAGGGAATCACATGTTTGGGGGTATGCAATGCACCTAGGAAATTGAACGCTTTCTATATGTTTTGCAACGATTGTGTGTCTCATCCCGACTTTATTTTCTTTGATTTGAACTTCCCCCCCCCCCCCCCCCCCTTTTTAATTCTATTTTCATCTTTTGTTTTTCTATATCATTTTATTCTTTTCTTTCTTTCATTACGTCTTTTTTTGCTCTTTTATTTCTCACTCACTTTCCTTTCTTAAGATTATGATCGAATCCTATGTGGATTGCCTACGTATCACGGCGCCGCGTGAATCAAATCATTACGTAGTTCAAGGATAAATCCGAAGGAAAGAAATAAACATTTTTCCTTTCATTAGATAAAATACTTTCAACTTCATAAGAAACTTCAGTACACTTCTTTTGAAATTTTAAAAACTACAAAAGGCTCAAGACATGTTTTCTTGGAAATGCAAAAACTACAATGGACTTAGACAGGACTACAACAAGAAAATAAAATACAGACTCGAGAAATTTCAAAAATACATCAGTGCTTCCATTGCTTCAGGGACCCGTGGGGCATCATTCGGCCTTGCCACGGGCCTGCGTGCTATATCTTGTTGGAGGCGGTAGAGGTCGTCCATTATCTTGTGGACGAAGATCATAACCGCTGAGAAGAAGGTAGTCCGAGTCATATCTTCGCATTCCTAACACTTGGTGACAATGTAATCAACTATCTCCCGGACCCTTTGTGATGATACCTTTTTCCTGAAGTAGACGACCGATCTGCTGAGATCTTGCCTCTAAAGCCCGGGCGTATTTGTGACTCTGCTCTTTCCATTGTCGCAATTCTTCTTCCAAATAGGCTATCATGTCATAGCACTGTTCCCTTTCTGCTTTAAACCTCTTTGCTTGTTTGGGCATCTCGTTTTCAAAGGTGGCCATTCTTTCTTTCAAACCCAGAACTTCTTAGTCATGTTGTCTCTTCAATTTTTGCACGAATTCTGCCCTTTCTTCTGCATTCTTTGCCAACTTTGCTCGAACTCGGGTCAAATCTTCCTCGGCTTTTTCCAGGTCATCACCATAGCTACACAACTTTTGCCTGAGACTGGTGAAAAGTCTTTCGTCGGCTCTACTTCTTTGGATTTGAGCTCCGAGGGCTTCATTTTCTTTGTTCATCCTGTTTCTTTCCCCTTCGGCTGCAACAGTTTGTAAAGTGTTTTCAAATTTGATCTCCCGGATCTGGGCCTCCAGTTTACTTATTGTAGCCCGGTAGTTGTTTTCCTTTTCTAGCCAACCCCAGTGTTCTTGTGTCTGCTCAGTAAAATGTTGCACGTGAGGTCTTTTCGCAGGTCGCTCCGGTTCTTGGTGCTCTTGGCCTCTTCTACCATACCAAGAAATATAGGCTGGCTCTACTTCCCCTTGAGATAAGTTTCTTACCCGAGTGTGAGGCTCTAAAAATCTGCACTGGTTCCAAATATGACGGACCATATTTTCCGAAAATGTAGCTCTCGGACACAACTCAATGGCTTGTTGGCTTAGGTCCTCGTCATGTGGAATGCCTTGTTGTCTACCCAATTGCCGTAAGACCCGATGTGGGGCATATGGATGGATACTCCGCAGACCCATTAACAAAAGATAGCACACTTCGGCGGACATATTGATAATCTCGCCAACAGAGAGCCATCCGAACGTCCACTCAATTCGGTCGGCGGTCAACGAACTCAAATGTGAGTGCCAGGCCTCTGTGCCCTCAGGAAATTTGTGGCCCTCTACCCGAGTACTGTGTTCTTCGATACAATTCAAATCGGTTAAGCCGTAGTTCATGTAACCTGGGCGGTGGCAGAGGTGCTCGATCATCCAAATCTGTAGGAGCATATTGCACCCTTCAAAGAACTCTCCTCCTGACTGGAAAATTGTCAGAGCACGGTAAATCTCGGCTAAGATCATGGGTATAAGAGTGCCATTGATCTTCTTCATCATGAAATCCGCTATCCTTACCAATCTGATATCTATAAGTCTGTCACCTCTGGGGCAGATAAAGGTGCCCAGGAATGCTACCACGAAAGCTAATCCCCGACGGGCTTCCCATTTAGCCTGGTTCTTGTGGTGAGTCAAACCAGTATTTTCAGCTTCATAGCCCCGAGGATCTCAATAACGTTTGTACAGGAAATAGAAAGTGCAGAAACCTTCAGCCAGGTGTGAGTCTTGAGTGTCCCGACTAATGTTCAGAAGATCCAAGAACTTAAGTGGAGTTACCGCCCTGGGTGCCACCGGATACCGGCTTCTAAGATTGTCACCGAGACCAGCATACCCCGCTATTTCCTCTAGCGTGGGTGTCAACTCAAAGTCTTAAAAGATGAACACGTTGTGGGAGGGGTCCCAAAATTACACTAAAGCTTCAACGATATCCAACCTCGGCTTGATTTTTAGAAGGCCAGTGAGTCCGCCCAAAGCTTTTACGGTAGACTTTCTACTAACTTCCCCCGGGTCTCTCCACCACATATGGAGTCCCACGGGAATTTCCTCGACAACCCTAGAGGGAGTGTTTTCAACTGTATTTATCCTGCACATTTGTTTAAATGTTTTGATTAAGAAAACAAAGCCATAAAAAAAAGGTTTTGACTGGATGCGAAAAAGTGTTATTTTTTGCAAAAGTTTTGTAATAAGGAAGGACTCCTCTTGCGAATACGGCCCTTCAATACTTCGGATAGGAAGCTTTTAGGGATTTGCTCGCTAATCAGGCCAAAAATTTTTGAAAAGACTCTAAGTGGCTATTTTGTGCAAAAATAACATTCCGGCGTCCCGTTGGGACAATCGGCTATTTAGGCAAGAACAACAACACCTAATTTCGCGATCGTATTTTCTATTTTGGTTTTGAAAATAAGATTGGACTCGATGAGGGTTGCCTATGTATATCACATCCGGTGAGAATCAAATAATGCGTAGTTCGGGAAATCTTGACATAATTTTGAAAAAATATGCATCGACTTACTTTGTTTCGAAATACTATTTTCAGAAATTTTGGCAGAGTTTCGGTATGATTTTGAATATCGGTTTTTTTTTCAAAAATGGGCTAAATCTCCTATTCTATTTCTCTCTTGGTTTTTTTGTTTTTTTTAGCCGGTCAACAAACAAACCGTAACAAAATGTTGTACATATAGCTAGTAGGATGCATCAGGATAGTCTTTCATTTTGGGTTTACCTGTCCTAGACGGACCCAACCCCTGTGTTGAGTCCCCAAAGTCAAATGCACGTGATGCAAATAAACGTTCCTACTAGGGATCCGGCCTGAGGCTATGTCATACTAGGTTTATACCCTTGGGTTTTGTTCTAGACAAGGCTTACCCGAGCGGACAGCTCGAGCCAAGGTCGGGGCAGCGTACCGAGAATACAGAAGCTTCACCGGCTTTGCAACTTGTCCGTACCTCATTCAAAAATTTGGATGACTCTAACAGAAAATAAGTCACACGAAGTGAACACTTCCCAGATGATTTAGAAGACTTAGAGAGAAGAAGGGTTTCGGCACAGTTTATATGCAGTTTAGATAATATCAAAGCGGTGAATGCGGGAATTAGCACATCAGGTTTAAACACGTAAAATCAGATAATGAAAGCCAAAATATAACAGTTATACAAGCTCGAATTCTTGAACCCTGAACCAGAGATTCTAGGTTCGGTCCCCAGCAGAGTCGCTAGAGCTGTCACACCTCCTTTTTCACCACCCCCGGATTAATGAAAGGGTAATAAGGGAGTTTTTCCACTTTAAGTGACATTATTCGGATTTGGGGCTTTTTAATGTTTTAGAGTCGCCACCCGGATTGTTGACGATGCTCCGGGACACCGTTTTGTTGAAATCCCAAACCGAGGAATTTTAGACTCTGTTTTAAGTTCTCTACGACCAGAAATCCGAGTAAGGAATTCTGTTAACCGGGGAGAAGGTGTTAGGCATTCCCGAGTTCCGTGGTTCTAGCACGGTCGCTTAAACTTTTATTATTTGGCCTAAATTATCCGATTATTTACGTGTTTTAGTTTGTATTTAAAACTCTTTGAAATTTAGCCGCTTTTGATAAGTATGAATTTATCTTGAAAACAAGTCACGAGGACGTGCACTTGTCTACTTTTGGACGTATTACAATTACGCCACATGAAATGCACCTGTAATTACAACACGTAATTTTATTATGATTTAAAGTTTAAGATGGGGACATGAGTTGTCGCGGCCGAGTGTAGATTACGTAGTCAAGACTATGGTCGTGACGGTTTCATAATGCCCATTTGTGGCGATGTTCGATTATTCTTTATGTTTTCTATTTGAAAGATCATTTTAGTTTTAAAATCAATTAGGACGTTTATGGATTTATCTTAAACAAGTCACGATGGCGTGCACCTGTTGTTTTTGAGCACACGACAAACGCGTCACATGAAATTCACTCGTGGTTGCTATGTACATTTTATTAATGTTTGGAGTCGATGGTCGGGGGTATGAGTTGCCACTCCCGAGTGTAGTTTATGGTAATCACGCAAGGGTTGTTTGAAGCAATATTGGATTATTTGTTAAGTATTGTAATTTGATCTAAAGGAGGTATCCTTAGTCTATAAGATATGTATAAAATCATCTAGGAATTAGATTTACTACCCTAAAGGCAAGTGTTTGGGCTATGACCATGTTTTAACCCAATTTGTCAATTACCCTTAGGCCAAATCCTAGTTTAGGCTATTTGTGAAAGAGATACATGATTCGAATTAGAATAAGGCAAACCAAACACTTGAGAGAGGTGCATGCCAACACGTTTCGATTCATATAACACTAGATAATATCACATAAAGTCAAGTATAATTCCACTACCATTCGACCCATTTAATCATCAAGGGTAATTTTATGCGATTGAAGAACCCGCGAAGGGAAACTTTTCTTAAACTTTCCTACCAACGGTCATTTGAAATCCAAACATGACAATATTCTAAGTTAAAGTCATTTGATCATTTTTAGGAAAGAATTTCAATCAAAAAAAACCTGGGGTACGTAAATACTGAATTTTGCTATTTTTTTTTTATTTTTTGAATGAAACAACCTTATAAATTTTCAGATTCAAACTATATCCTTTGATTTTGACTCTGAAATCGTCTATATTCAGTAATGCGAGATTTTGGTGAAATAAAAATACAAGACTTACTGTACAGTTACAAAGTAATTGGTCTCTAATCACTTTAACGTGATTACTAGGCCCATAACCTCGAGTCTAACGACCCGAAGTCCAGACTCCGACGAGTCTAACTGGGCTAAATTCATGAGTCTGGCCTAATTACAGGTGGCTGGGCAGACCTGGCCCAAGCTAAATGACTTTCCCCTAATAATAAAAAAACTCGAAATTTCTTTAGATTTTTTAAGAGAAGACAAAAACAACAAAAAAATACAACTGAATATACATTCTTATATAGAGTCTAGTCCCATTTATTACAAATTTGAAATATGTGGAAGCAACTACACTATTACATCACCATTGCACTATGAATTACAATTTTCCTAAAATAAATAGATAAAAATAAAAGAAAAATAAGAAAATCCATTGCTGCTCCTGTACAAGCTAGCAACCTTTCATAATTCAAACCTATATTTCATCATTGATTTTGAATCCAAATAACATAAATTCCTATGCATCATTTAAGAAAGAAATCTGACCATTAGAGAGGTCAGATTCTATTCCTTTTAGTGTTGTTTTAAGGAGAAACGTTTTCAAATACAAACATAAGACGAATATTTAAGCACTTTATGAGTCTAAACCTAGGGATAAAATCACATAACCACAAAGGAAAGCTGAAGTTGAAGAGAGAAAGATTTTTAGGAGGCATTTCACAGAACCTCCAGACCACACACATAGGTTATGAACATAGCACAAAATTTCAACTTTACATAAGCTTGGAGACAGCATATGAATCAAACATTTCAAAATAGAACGAAAACAAAAATTTAGAATCTAACAACTTCATTTATGGTAGAGTGTTACATACCTTGAAATGTAATAAAAATGATAGGGAATGTAACCTTGACCAAATAAAGGTCAAGATATTAAGAATATTGTTTGGAGACTTAGACACAGCAGCAAAGAGAAACAACAACAAACTCGAACAGGAATTCCAGAATCAAGCTTGTCCAAACCAGAATTTTGAAGAAAAAATCAGCAAGAGAAAAATGAGATCTTCTAAAATGTTTGTGTACTCATCTTTTCAGTATTTTTTTATACTTCCTGTTTTTGAGAGAAAGCAAAATAGTCTTCTAGAAGAACCTTTTTGAGAAAAATTTATAAAAAAAATCTGTTGTCTAGCCTTCAGATTCTCAGTAGCTAAAAAGTCTGTCAAAATCCCTCAAGAATCTGTAAAAAAACCCTTTCTCAGAAAATGAGGTAGTGTATATATAGGAATTTTAGGATAGCATCTTATTTGGCATATTCCCTATCCTAAATTGGCTGAAATAGTACAGGTACAGCTGTCAAACCTTATCCTATTGGACAGCTGTACCTTCTTCTAGAACATTCCTATATTTCCAGCCCTTATCCCCTTTTAAAGGTTATAACTTAAATTAGATTGACTTTTAGTTGAGTATGATTACTAATCAATGGACTTACATGACTGATTAATAAATTTATTTTAACCTAAGGGTCTAAGATTAAACTATAGTTAATTCATGACCATTTATTAGTTAAGAGTCAAGTAATCTTTAAGCACAATCATAACATCCTAACGGATCAACTGTTAATAACAATTATAATTAGTGATTAAGAAAAATAAGGGATGGGGGTGGTGCATGAAACCAACTAAGTTCAAGAAAGGTAAGAGTGACTAAAGCAGACTGAACAGGGAACAAACATGCAAAGATTATCATTCCAGGTCAAGTAAAATCCAGAAAAGGCTAAGAAATCCTAAACTAAGTAATGAAATAAAAAATTAATCTAAATTGACTTAATGTGCAGATTCATACTAAGCGCTAAGAAAACATAGACAAGAATAAACATAACCAAAGAGACATCTAGAACACCTAAAATTAATGGGGTTATAAACCTTGAATTAGAATTTACCTAAATCCATTTGTGAAACCCTAATTAGTCGACTAACCTAATTACTAACACGATTAGACAGGTATGGAAGCAATTAATCAAAGGAAAATATAAGGAGACAGTAGCATTTAAGGGAAAAACAGTGAAGAAGAAGATCTTACACCTAAAACCAACTCACTAAAACAAACAAGTTGTAACTAATTTTAAAACATCATTTAGGAAGGAAATAAACAGAAAACCTATGAAACTTAAACAATTAATCCAAACAAAGAAACAGTAATTGACAGAAGAATTTTAATACTAACCTACGTGACTTAGAATAATTAAAGGAGATGAAGGAGAGGGGTACCAGTCAGTGGGGGTCATTTGGCCGAAAAAATCGAAGGTCGCCGGACCTTGGCCGGACTCTGGCAGGGTTCGAAAACGAGTCGAACCCTCATGAATCAATTGCTCTAGTCAAGAGCAATTGACTCATAAAGGTCCGAGCCGCTAGTTATCTCTAAATCGGCCGGAGCAGGATTTCTAGGGTTTCACAGTTTCAGATCGAAAATTACTTACTTCTTGTTGGTTCTTTGAAGAAATAAGTGATGGGAGGTGATTGAGGATGAAAAGAAGAGTGTCTAGGTGAAATTTGGTTCGAATTGGCGGAGCTCCGCCGCCGGAGGCGATTTCTGGCCGGCGGAGGACGGCGGAGACCGTGATGGGGACTGGCCGGTGAGAGAGAGAGGATAGAGATGAGTGGGGGGGTGTTAGACTTTTGGTTAATGGGGGTAGGGGGTTCTTGAAACAGTTATATACCTAGGGGCGGGGAGTTCCCAGCCGTTAGATCAAACGAAATCAACGGCTGGGATTTGTTATGATCAAAACGTGGTCGTTTGGTGATGGGGCTGGGGCTGGCCGGGTAGGAGGTCTATTGGGATGGGTCGTTGGGTAAATGATCTTGGGCCTGGGCAATTCCAGCCCATGTCCGTTTTTGCTTCATTTTTTAAACTAGTTTAATTAACTAAGTTAAGATTAAAGTGTAACAATTGATTATAAGCTAATCTTGTTATTAATTCTATTAAGCTCACACCTTTCAATTTAATCCTAATCATTTAAAAGGCAATTTTCACAATTTTGTTGAAAGAAATAATTAAATTAATAATTTGAACATTAATTGACTTTATATCAAATAATTATATTTATTTAAATAGTAGCCAAGGTTATGTTCTTAATCAAACCATTTTAAATTATTTATAGATTTAATGATGAATTCTGACTACATAATGTAAAATAAATTCACAAATAGCATCACGATTCAATAAAACTCATAAAACTAATTAATTTACTGAGATTTTTGTAGGATTATACGATAGGCAAAAATCACGTGCTCACAAGTGTCAGAAAGAGGGTTCGACGCTTTATTGAGGGGCTCCACCCCAGTATTCGGACCACCATGGCCAGAGAGATGGAGACAGATATCCATTATCAGCAGGCCGTGAGTATTGCCCGGAGGATTGAGACCATGTTAGCTCGGGACAGGGAGGAGAGAGAGGCCAAGAGGTCTCGAGAGACTGGTCATGTTTCATGAGCCCGTGCACCAGCAGCACGCTATGGTAGGGGTTTTATTAGTCGCCCCGTTCATTCAGCTCTTCCAGCAGCCAGTGGTATTCCAGCTCCTTCTATACCTCAGGAGCCTTATTATGCGCCACCAGTATCTCAGGTGCCTCCTACTCGAGGTGCTATCATCGGCCAGTCCAGCAGGCCAGTTCAGAGTCAGCATCAGCCGCCACGTCCTCCGAGGGGTTGTTTTGAGAGTGGTGACCCACGTCATGTGATCAGAGATTGCCCCAGGACTAGGAGGGGGTGCACGACCTCAGACTTATCAGGTTCCACGCCTTCCACCAGGTCCTCCAGCAATTCTTCCAGCCCCAGCTGCTACCCCACCATCTCAGGCAGCTCGAGGTGGAGGTCGGGGAGGTCGAGGTCGCCTTAGAGGGGGAGGCCAGGCCAGGTAATATGCACTTCCAGCCCGATCCGAGGCCATTACTTCAGATTCAGTCATTACAGGTATTGTTCCCGTTTGTCATAGGGATGCCTCGGTATTATTTGACTCAGGCTCTACATATTCGTATGTGTCTTCTTATTTTGCTTCACATCTAGGGATACCTCGGGATTCTTTGAGTTTCCCCGTTCATGTTTCCACTCCTGTGGGAGATTTTCTTATTGTGGACTGCGTATATTGGTCGTGTTTGATAGTTATCAGTGGTTTTGATACCAGGGCTGATTTATTATTACTCAGTATGGTAGATTTCAACGTTATATTGGGTATGGACTTGTTGTCTCCCTACTATGCTATTCTTTATTGTCACGCCAAGACCGTGACGCTGGCTATGCCAGGATTACCGAGATTAGAGTGGAGAGGTTCCTTAGAGTACACTCCCCGCCGAGTCATTTCTTTTCTTAAGGCTCAGCGGATGGTTGAAAAGAGATGTGATGCATACTTGGCTTATGTGAGAGATGTTAGTGCTGAGACCCCTACAGTTGAGTCTATCCCCGTTTTTAGGGACTATCCTGATGTTTTTCCAGCTGTTCTTCCAGGTATGCCGCCCGATAGAGACATTGATTTTGGCATTGACTTGTTGCCGGGCACTCAGCCCATTTCCGTTCCTCCCTATCGCATGGCTCCTCCTGAGTTAAAGGAGTTGAAGGAGAAGTTGCAGGAGTTGCTTGACAAAGGTTTCATCAGGTCCAGTGTATCACCTTGGGGTGCTCCGGTGTTATTTGTGAAGAAAAAGGATGGTTCGATGCGTATGTGCATTGACTACCGACAGCTGAATAAGGTGACAGTGAAGAACAGGTACCCATTGCCCCGCATTGATGATTTGTTTGACCAGTTACAGGGTGCTATGGTGTTCTCCAAGATTGATCTTCATTCGGGTTATCATCAGTTGAAGATTCGGGAGCCGGATATCCCAAAGACTGCCTTCAGAACCAGATATGGCCACTATGAGTTCCTTGTTATGTCATTTGGGTTGACCAATGCCCCAGCAGCCTTCATGCAACTAATGCATAGCGTATTTTGGCCGTATCTTGATACTTTCGTCATCGTGTTCATTGATGACATTCTAGTATATTCTCGGTCCCAGGAGGACCATGAGCAGCATTTGAGGACCGTGCTTCAGACATTGAGAGAGAAGAAGGTGTATGCCAAATTTTCTAAGTGTGAATTTTGTCTTGATTCTGTGGCATTTTTAGGCCATGTGGTATCTTCGGATGGGATCAAGGTAGACTCGAAGAAGGTAGAGGTAGTGCAGAGTTGGCCTAGACCGTCTTCAGCTACCGAGATCCGCAGTTTCCTTGGTTTGGCTGGGTATTATCGCCGTTTTGTGGAGAGATTTTTATCCATTTCAACGCCCATGACCATACTGACCCAGGAGGGTGCGCCTTTTATATGGACTGAGGAGTGCGAGGAGATCTTTCAGAAGCTCAAGACAGCCCTGACTTCAGCTCCAGTGTTAGTAATACCCACAGGTTCAGGGTCCTATACAGTCTATTGTGATGCTTCGAGGATTGGCCTAGGAGCGGTGTTGATGCAGGACGGTAGGGTAATTGCCTACGCATCCAGACAGTTGAAGGTGCACGAGAAAAACTACCCTGCTCATGACCTCGAGTTGGCAGCGATTGTTCACTCCCTGAAGATATGGCGTCATTATTTATATGGTGTTCCCTGTGAGATATTCACGGATCACCGGAGTTTGCAGCACATATTCAGGCAGAAGGATCTTAATTTGCGCCAGCGTAGGTGGTTGGAGCTACTCAAGGATTATGACATCACTATATTATACCACTCAGGGAAGGCCAATGTGGTGGCCGACGCCTTCAGTCGCAGGGCGGAGAGTTTGGCATATCTTCGTGCAGCTGAGAGAACCTTAGCCTTGGATGTTCAGGCATTATCCGGTCAGTTCGTGAGACTGGATCTTTTTAAGCCTCTTCGGGTATTTGCTTGTATTGTTTCTCGATCTTCTCTTTATGACCACATTCGGGAGCGCCAGTATGATGATCCCAACCTTCGGGCTCTTCAGGATAGAGTCCGGCAGGGTGATTCCAGGGATGTGACCACAGGTGATGATGGTGTGATGAGGATGCAGGGCCATATTTGTGTGCCCAATGTAGATAGGCTTCGGGAGTTGATTCTTGAAGAGGCCCATAGCTCGTGGTATTCCATCCATCTGGGTACCACGAAGATGTACCAGGATCTGAGACAACACTATTGGTGGCAAAGGATGAAGAAGGATATAGTAGAGTTTGTAGCCAAGTGTCTCAATTGTCAACAAGTCAAATGTGAGCATCAGAGACCAGGAGGATTAATTCAACAGATTAAACTTCCCGAGTGGAAGTGGGAGCGGATCACCATGGACTTTGTGGTTATACTTCCTCGGATCTTGGGGAAACATGATGCTATTTGGGTGATTTGTGGACCGACTGACCAAATCAGCCCATTTCATTCCAGTGTTGACTACATATTCTTCTGAGAGGTTGGCCCAGATCTACATTCGGGAGATAGCCCGGTTGCACGGTGTGCCGGTGTGCATTATATCAGATCGAGCCTTGCATAGTGAGTTGGGTACCCAGGTAGATCTCAGCACAACATTTCACCCTCAAACGTACAGACAGTCCGAGCGCACGATTCAGATTCTCGAGGATATGCTCTGTGCCTGTGTGATGGAGTTTGGAGGGTCATGGGATCGATACTTTCCTTTTGCAGAGTTTGCTTATAATAACAGCTACCACTCAGCATTCAGATGGTGCCGTATGAGGCTTTGTATGGTAGGCGGTGCGGGTCTCCCGTAGGATGGTTTGAGCCGGACGGGGCCTAATTGTTGGGTACAGACTTGGTTCAGGATGCCCTGGACAAGGTAATGGTGATCCAAGAGAGACTTCGCACAACTCAGTCCAGGCATAAGAGTTACGCGGACCGGAAGGTTCGTGACTTGGCATTAATGGCTGGTGATCGGGTTTTGCTTCAGGTATCGCCTATGAAGGGCATCATGAGATTCGGGAAGAAGGGTAAGCTGAGTCCGAGGTTCATTGGCCCTTTTGAGGTGTTGCAGCAGGTTGGGGAGGTTGCTTATGAGTTGGCCCTGCCTCCCAACCTAGCAGGGGTTCATCCGGTATTCCACGTTTCCATGCTCCGGAAGTATTACGGCGATCCGACCCATGTTTTCGATTTCAGCTCAGTCCAGTTAGACAAGGAAACTCAGATCGAAGAAGATTGCCTCAGTCAAGGTTCAGTGGAGGGGTCATCCGATCGAGGAGGCGACTTGGGAGACCGAGCAGGATATGCGGAGTCAGTACCCTCACCTTTTCACAACTTCAGGTATGTTTCTATACTCATTCGAGGACGAACGATTTTCTTAAGAGGGGGAGAATATAACGACCCGGTCGGTCGTTTTGAGAGTTAGCGCCCCGATCCCCTAATAACTGCTTATCCCATGTCTATTTATGTTATTGAAACTTATCGGAGCGTTGAGTGGTGTAATCCGGGGTGATTTTGGATACTTAGTCCTTAAATGTGGATTTTTGCTTTGAAAATCAGGCCGTATCTATAACTGTGTGAAGACGGATCCGAAATGAAATTTCGTCGACTCCGTTAGCTCTGTTGGGTGATTTAGGGGTTAGGAGCGTGTTCGGAATGTGTTTTCGAGGTCGGTTGTAGATTTAGGCTTGAATTGGCTAAAGTTGGAATTTCGGCGATTTCGGCCGATAGGTGAGGTTTTGATATCGTACTCGGAATGGAATTCCGAAAGCGACAGCATGTCTGTAATGTCATTTATGACCTGTGTGCAAAATTTTAGGTCATCCGGATTAGTTTAGACGTGTTTCGACATCGGATGTGAATTCTAGAAATTTCATAAGTTCTTAGGCTTGAATCTATGCATATTTGATGATTTTGATGTTATGAGACGTGTTTCTAAGGCTCGACCAAGTTTGAATGAGGTATTGAGGTTGGTTAGTGGTTTTGGTTGAGATCCCGGGGCCTCGGGTGTGTTTAGGATGCCCAAACGGGCATATTTTGGCCCAAGTCTATTGCTGGTTTTGTTGGTTTTACAGCAGCAGGTATTTGTTCTCCGCGATCGCTCAGAGTTAAATGGAGGATGTCAAAAAATGTTCTCCGTGATCGCAGAACTCCAATCGTGATCGCAGTGTATTGGGAATTTGGCCTCCGCGATCGCATGTCTTTGGTCGCGATCGCATAGTAGATCTTAGGTCTGAGGAAAGGGTCAACGTTTGTTCTCCGCGGTTGCGTGGCACCAAACGCGATCGCATAGCTATGGGGGCAGGAAGTCCGCGATCGCAGACCTTTAATCGCGATTGCACTGAAGGAAATTGAGGCGCGTGGCAGATACTCTTCGCGATCGCGACTATGCGTCCGCGATCGCATAGAACAAATCACTAGGTAGTCTTTGAAAAACCCAATTCCGAGGGTTTATGCTATTTTCACCATTTTTGATTTTGAGAGCTCGGGAGAGGCGATTTCTGAGGACTTTTGCACCTGGGTGATTCGGGTAAGTGATTTCTAACCTATTTAGATCAAATTCCATGATCCCAATCTTAAATTCAACCTTTAAATTCGAAATTTGTGGGTAGAAAATGGGAAGAACTTAATAGACCAAATTATTGAGTTTTGATTGGGTGTTTGACCTCCGATTTGAGAGATTATTATATGGTTAGACTCGTGAGTGAACGAGTGTCCGGAAAATATAAAATTTACCCGATTCCGAGACGTGGGACCGGGGGACTTTTTGGGCAAATTTTCTAATTTCGCGTACTAGCTTCGAATTAATTAGCTATTTTGTTCCCTTGAAGTGATATTTACATTATGCAATCGAATTGAATAGATTTGGGCCACCCGGAGTCGGATACTCGTGGCAAGAGCGTGGTATTGAGTTGATTAGCACAGTCAAGGTAAGTGGCTTGCCTAACTCTGTGTTGGGGATTTCCCCATAGGCATTTTTATACTGATTTTACTATGTGGACGTCGTGTACGTGAGGTGACGAGTGCGTACATGGGTCATGGTTGCTAAATTCCCGTTTTTCCTCCCATGTCATAACTCATTTCATTCCTATATTACTGCTTCATGTTATAACTGATTAGTTAGCATAGGAATGAACATGCCTACCCGTTTTCACTTGAATTCCCCGTACCTGCTACTATTTGCTCCATGCTTAGGTAGTTTTACCTTGTTCTTGCCTATTGTTATCTTGAATTGTTTTATTACACCGTATCCGATAGCATTTTGCATCTCATATTTATATTGGGACTACGGACCGAGATTCGGGAGCTTTCCCCCTGTACTGCACTGCATATTTAAATTGGGACTACAGACTGAGATCCGGGAGCTTTCCCCCTGTACTACATAGCATATATAAATTGGGACCACGGACTGAGATCTGGGAGCTTTCCCCCTGTACTGCACTGCATATTTAAATTGGGACTACAGACTGAGATCCGGGAGCTTTCCCCCTGTACTACATAGCATATATAAATTGGGACTACGGACTGAGATCTGGGAGCTTTCCCCCTGTACTGCATTGCATATCTGCTGTTGAGATATATGATGTGCTGAGCCAAGGGCTTTTCTTTATTATTTCTTCCAGTTTTCCCTTAAATTCTGCTTATTTTAGCTATTTATATGTCATTGTTCAAACTTATAACTGTCTTATTTTCAAACTCAGTAGAGCCTTAACCTGACCTCGTCAGTACTTGACTGGGGTTAGTCTTGGCACTTACGGAGTACCGAATATGCAGTACTCACGCCCTTTCCTGCGCATGTTTTCCCAATGTGCAAATCCAGGTACCGGTACGCAACGTTTTGGCTAGGAGTACTACAACACTTGCTCAAGAGACCACAAGGTAATTCTGCCGCGTCCGTAGAATCTCACGTGTCCCCATCTACTCTACCATAGGCATAGGAGATAGACATATACACAAATTTGCTTATTCCGTTGTTAAGAGTTATAGTTGTATAAAGCTTGTGACTTGGTGATATTTCGGGCTTTGGGAGAGTGAAAGCTGTAAATGCCGAGCGGCTTAAGTTTTATAGTTATTGCTACACCTTTACTGTTTATCTGTGTGTTGTCTTATTTTTCCGCATATTTTAGGCTTACCTAGTCATAGGGACTAGGTGCCGTCACGAGCCCGTTCGGAGGGTTAATTCGGGTCGTGACAAACTTGACAGTGTTCTATGTCGTGTGGCAATTGTTGCTCATTCCATGCTTTCTTGCATGACCAACTGACAACCGTTGCTCATTGCATGCTTCTCTTAGAATTCTTGAAGGCATATCGGGGGGTCTATATTTGGAAGATTTTTGGATAGGGTTGGAAAGGAGGGTCGGCATGAGGGCTTAAAGTAGACTCAAAATGAAGGGTTATACACTTATAACTCTTGGAATTGACTCTTTTAAAAGTGAAATAAAATTCTTGCCCCTGTTTTAGCTATTGGGGATTTTTCTGGATGATTTTTGTTTTTCTTTTGACTCTTATTTGGTTGGACCGAACCGTGTAAGGCTGCCTACGTATCCTATTTTTTAAGGAATCAGGTCTAACGTAGTTCAAACAGCTGACCTAACTATTTTTCATATTTCTTTCTTTTTCTCATGTTTTTTCAAAACAAACTGCCTCAACTTCTTCTTTTTTTAGCATAGATCTCAGACTATTATTTTTCTCTTTTCTCTTTTTTTTTTCAAAACAAATTGCCCCAACTATTATTTTCTGAGGGCACGGACTTTGACTGTTCTTTTCTTCACTTTTTTCTTCATTTGAACTTTCTAAGAGTTGCCCCAGTTTGTACTCTTGGGACACGGACCTTTCTTCTTCTTTTTTTCATTTTTCATTAATTTTTTTTTTACTCTTGACTCTAAACTTGACTCCAAAAGAGAGTGTTCAAAGAAAATAACACAGGCTCAAAAGGGGTAACAAAGGGTATAGAGAGTTTGGGTAGTAGAAAAAGGGCCTCCTGGCCTCGAGAACGCCAAAACATATTATCTTTTCGCGATTAGAGCATTGATGAACATGTCTGCCTTCTTGGTGTGTCGTGGTCGAAAGACACTTTTCATCCATTAATGTCAAACTTTCAACCAAGCTTCAATTGATTAAATATCCTCAAGCCCAATCTTCACAATGATTTGAAGGTAAATTTTACTCGACCTTAATTCCAAAGTATTTCAACTCTTTATTCATCCTCAAAAGTGTCTTGTTCTCAGTTATCCAATTCAAGCTTAAATCAATTTTCTAAGATCTGGCCAAAATTCTAGGTAAATTTTTGCTTTTTGTTGTTGAATAAAGGATAGAAGGGTCTGATAGCACAAAAAGAAGAAGAAAAGACGACAAAATATGCTACCATGGCTAAAAGGAGAGTGACTTTCCAGTTGCTAAGCGACATCTTAGCCACAAAGTTGCAAATCAGCACTATCATGGCATTCAACCATTTTTATTGCTATGGATTCAGCACAAAATTTTTGACTTTTGATCAACCGTTCCCCATTTTGGCTGTCGGATTTCAGGATTGACAACATGGAAATTTTCACAGTAACTAATTTTCCCCATCAACAAAATCATCCCGAGCGGGCCATGTTCTATTGCTCAAATCGGATAAAGTCAACCCCACATTTGCCTCCATTTTTAGTTTTTCACTACCAACTCGCCTACTTGCGTTTTCATGACTTTGGATCAACAATAGTGGTGCTTGTTCCATTGCAAACTAACAAACCGATCACCTTTAATTGACTTTTATTTCAAAACAACAAACATGTTAGAATAATCACTCTTTTTTCTCTCTTTTCTTTTTTCTTCTTTTCTCTCTTTTTTGTCACTCTTTTTCTTTTTCTTTTTTTCTCTCTTTCTTGTTTCTGCTGTTTTGCGCTCTTTTATTATTCACTCTTTTCTTTATTTTTCACTCAATTTTCTTTCTCTCTTTTTTTTTTTCCGCTCAATTTGTTTATGGCTATGATCAAATCTGATTGGGATTGCCTACGTATCATGACGCCGCAGGAATCAGATCTTGCGTAGTTCGGGAAGATCGAGAATAAAGTAAATAACCTAACTCTTTTTTTTGGATTTGAATTTGTTTATTTCGAAAGAAAGACTTAAAAAGAAGGAAGAAAGTATTTTTGGATTTAAATTTGTTCTTTTTTGGAGAATTTTTGAAAAGAAAGATTTATAGTTTTTTTCGAATTTTGCTTCTTTTTTTTTTTTTTGAAATTTCGGAAGAAAAACTTCTAAGAAGAAAGGAAATATTTTTTTGGATTTTTGGATTTTTATTTTGAATTTGTGAAAGAAATACTTCTAAAGAAAAAGAAATCATTTTTGAACCTTGAATTTTCTTTTCAATTTTTTGAAAGAAGAATGAAAATATTTTTGGATCTTTTATTTTGTTTTTTTTTAAAAGAAAGATTTCTAAAGAAGAAAGAAAAATATATATATTTGTTTTTAAATTTTGATTTTTTTTTGAATTTTTGGGAAAAAGACTTCTAAAAAAAAGGTAGAAAATATTTTCTTTTATTTTGATTTTCTTTTCGAATGAAATACTTCTAAAATGAAAGAAAATATTATTGGTTTTAACTCTTTTATTCAGACTTTTCTAAAGAAAGACTTCTAAAGAAGTGATTAAAGAAAATCTTTTTATTTTATTTTATTTTTGAGAATTGGGGTATGAAAGAAAGACTTTCTACAAAAGGAAGTAAAAGAATTTTTTTTTTATTTTTTTTGAAAATTGTGGGTCTCAAAGAAAGACTTTTCTGAAGGAGGAAGGAAAGGAAAATATTTTTAGATTTTTAAAAAGTGAGGTCTCAAAGAAAGACTTTTCTAAAAAGGGAAATAAAGGAAAATATTTTTGGATCTTTGAAAATTGGGGTCGGGACCGATGAGGTTTGCGTACGTATCTCACATCCGGTGAGAATTAGACCTGCGCAGTTCGGCCAGTTTTGACATAACCGAGAAAATAGGGTATATTTTCATTTTTGAAATACATTTTCTTTTTTTCTTCTTTTTTTTTAAAAAAATTTTGGCAGAGTTTTGAGACATTTTCAAATATCGGGTAAATTTTTCTATCCTACCTCACTCTTGGTTTTTCTGTGGTTTTTCTTCCTTTAGCCGGTAAACACACAAACCGAATCAAATAAATGTACACATAGCAGGTAAGATGCATCAGGATTGTCTTTCATTTTGGGTATACCTGTCCTAGACGGACCTAACCCCTGTGTTGAGCCCCCTAAGTCAAAATGCACGTGATGCAAATAAATGTTCCTACTAGGGATCCGGCATGATGTTTTGTCATTCTAGGGTTAAACCTGGGTTTTTTGTTCTAGACCTGGATTACCCGAGTGGACAACTCGAGTCGGGGTGGGAGCGACGTACCGGTAGCACGAAAGGTTATCTGGCCTAGTGGCTAGTCCATCCCCGTATTTCTTACTTGGTGTGACCTCTAACATAAAGGCGGGCCACGCGAATGTATGCACCAATTTTAGAAGACTCAGAAGGGAGGCGTAAGAAGACAGTTTAAATACAGTTCAAATAAATATCAAAGCGGTAAATAAATAACATTTAGCACATTGAGCGCACAAAACACAGTAATATCACAATTCAACAAAGCCAAGTAAAATCAAATTCCAAGCTCGAATTCTGGGTTCGATCCCCAGCAGAGTGCCAGAACTGTCACACCTCCTTTTTCATCCGGTAAGGATAATAAGGGAGTTTTTCCACTTTTAGTGACATTATTTAATTTTGGAATTTATTTATTTGTTTTCAGAGTCTCCACCCGGATTATTTATAGTGTTACGGGACACCATTTATTCATTAAAAATCCCAAATCGAGGAAATTTGACTCTGTTTAAATTGTCTGCGGACCTGAAATTCGGGTATGGAATTATGTTAACCCGGGAGAAGGTGTTAGGCATTCCCGAGTTCCGTGGTTCTAGCATGGTCGCTTAATGATTATACTTGGCCTAATTTGTTTAGTTACTAATTTTAGTACCTGAGTGTATTTATCCTTTACCACTTTTAATTACTTGATTTATCTAAAGGATTACCTTAATGCGAGTTACGCGTACGTATACCCGTTTGACTTAGTGCGCTAAAATCATGTCACGCGTACGTGTGCATAATCAATAGCACTTAATTAATATTAAAAACACTTGGCCAAAGTCACGCGAACGTGTACCTTGATTTTATTTTTATTTTTTAAAAATCGTAATTATGTCACGCGAATGTGTACACAATCACAATGATAGATTAAATCGCATCTAAAATATTTTCTATGAATATTCATCATTCTTCCTAACTTTGAGATTATTGCAATGTCATGAGATATGGATAATATTATGGATGGAAATGAAGTAAATTAATTATAGCAAAGGTAGGCTAGCTTATTGATTTGTGGGCTAAACTCTTTGGCCCAAATCCTTTTATCGTTCTGTAGCTACATAGACCAAAGCCATTCTTCTAGTTGGGAATTAATTCTAACAAACCCATTACCAAATTAACTTAGGCTAATTCATTAAGAATACAAAAGAAAGTCATTTCTTAGTTCCAAATCTTATTCCATCATACCAGTTAGTGTGATTCAAATACCATAAAAAAAAAAGATTACTGCACAAATAAATACAAACAATACCAAAATAAGAAGTAGTGGGCAAAATTCCAAAAATTGCACAAAGCACCATAGATCGCACTAATAATAATAAAGAGCTAATAACTATTTAAACTACGCAAAGGCACTCGTTTAAGGGCAAAGAAAAAACACAAAGCCAAGCAAATATTACAATCAAATATTAACTACAACAAAAGCTAGAGATTGAATGATGAACAAGAGTTTAGTATTAAACCTTGCAGAAGACAAATTTCTTCGAGAAAACTTTATTTGCATAAACACCGTAGAATACAGTGATAAGCGAATGAATAATTATTCTGAAACAGCTCTCAGACCCAAACTGCCACCGGAGCTTGAACGGGAAACTTACCGGCGAACTCGAGCTCGATCGGAATGTGTGTGTTTAGGTATTGTTTTGGCTAATTTTCGATGTGATATTGGTGCTGTTTTTCAGCTCCTTGTTGCCGGATTTTTACTGGTTTTGTGGTGATTTGAGGTGGTGTTTGGAGCTGAGTTTTTGGACCGTTTCGAGAGTGTTTTTGGGTGATTTTCGCTGCTTTTTCTAGCTGTTTTTGGGCTCTTCGGCAACTACTTTTGCTGCACTTTGGGGTGGGATTTGAGCTCTGTTTTGATGGAGGTTTTGGGGCTGTTTTCAGCTGGGTTTTGGTGGTGAAAATGGAGGAAATTTAGTGTATTTTAATGCAGGTTTTGGCTGATTTCTGCGGCTGAAATTACTGCTGATTTTTGGTGTTTTCAAGTTAGTTTTACATGATTTTAGGGTGGTTTGAGATCTAGCTTTGGCTGGAATTTTTGTGGTGTTTATTGGAAGAGAGATGCTGGAGTTATGGGAGATTGGAAGAAAATGGAGTTGGGGTTCGGAAGAAGAAGAAGAAAGCAGCAATTTTTTTCGTTTTATCCCCCGTCCCCTTTTCCCGTTTTCTTTCTCTGTCTTCCTCCTTTCATTCCTATCTCCCCTCTTTTTTTTATTACGAGTGTGTATATATCTTGCACAAAAACCAAATAGAGGAATAATCATGTGGGTCCTTACGTGCTTGTGCATATGAGAATTGGTTATGGCAAATGATAGGAAGGAATCTTGTTACCATGTGGCAACTAAAGTTTGGTTCTTATTTTTTTTTATTTTTTTTTAAAATTAAAATCAAATTAAAATTCCTTCTTATTAGCTAACTAAACTAGGCAATGCAAATGTTTTAATAAAAAATACAAAAGTTTGCTTTTTGCCTTTTTTTTCTTTATTTTCCTTAAGTAGAACTTATAAAAGAGTAAAATAAAGTTAGAATATGTAGATTAAACTTAAATTATTTACATACTAAAAAGTGGTAAGAAATTTAAATATGGTCAAAAATTAGGTGTTCACACCGACGAGTCCCGGGGTAGCACGGCTGAACGAGCACTGTTTATTTTTGCTTTCTAAGAAAATGATTTCTTTTCTTGCACTCTGTTCTAAGTAAAATTTTCAGTGTTTCCAAAAACATTTGTTCAAATTATTGAAATCGCTCTTATGTCTTAATGGATTGATATTTATTACTATCATTTCTCTCATACTTTTATCTATACTGCATTACTATTTTCTCTCTTAATGAACCAATGATTGTGACATGCAATGAGACAATGCAACAAAAGAACAGTTATTCAGAAGAAGAAGATATCATACCCGAGGAAAACGTCAGAGGGGTAGAAGACTTTGAGAACAGGCCTAAGTCCAATCTGGACGAAACTGAGGTAGTCAACCTAGGAGATTCAGAGATTGTCAAAGAAACTCGCATCAGCATCCACTTGTCACCGTCAGAGAAGAAAGAATACACACAATTCTTGAGAGAGTATGAAGACATATTTGCATGGTCTTACAATGACATGACCGGTCTAAGTACATCCATTGTGGCTCATAAGTTGCCAACCAATCTAATGTGCCCGCAAGTAAAGTAGAAACTCCAGAATTTCAAGCCTGATATGAATCTGAAAATCAAGGAGGAAGTTACCAAACAAATCAACACCAAGGTCCTCAGGGTTGTTGAATACCCAATATGGTTAGACAACATCGTGCTAGTTCTGAAGAAAGACGGGAAGGTCAGAGTTTGTGTCGACTACCAAGATCTCAACCAAGCCAGTCCAAAGGATGATTTCCCTCTTCCAAAATTACACATCCTGATTGACAATTGTGCCAAATATGGACTCCAGTCATTTATGGATTGTTTCGCCGGTTACCATCAGATCTGGATTGACGAGGAGGACGCTGAGAAAACGGCATTCATTACGCCGTAGGGAGTATACTGTTGCATGATGATGTCATTCGGCCTAAAGAATGTTGGGGATACATACATGAGGGATATGACCACCATCTTCCATGACATGATAAATAAAGAGATCGAGGTGTACATGGACGACGTCATCATCAAGTCCAAGAAAGTCATAGACCATATAGCAGATTTGAGGAAGTTCTTCAACAGATTACGGAAATACAACTTGAAACTAAATTCCGCAAAATGTGCATTCGCGGTTCCTGCCGGAAAATTGCTTGGGTTAATCGTCAGCCGCCGAGGAATAGAACTGGATCCGTCAAAAGTCAAAGTCATCCAAGAGTTACCACCACCAAAGAACAAGAAAGATGTGATGAGTTTCCTGGGACGCCTTAACTACATCAGCCGATTCATAGCCCAGTCCACAGTCATACGTGAACCAATCTTCAAGATGTTAAAGAAGGATGTTGCAACCAAATGGACCGAGAATTGTCAAAAAGCCTTCGATAGAATCAAGGAATACTTGTCAACGCCACCAGGTTTGGTCCCGCCAGAGCCAGGTAGACCCCTGTTACTCTACATTACGGTATTAGATGGAGCTTTCAGCTACGTTCTGGGGCAGCACGATGAGACAGGAAGAAAGGAACATGCTGAGGCGCGGTATTCTCTACTAGAACGTACATGCTGTGCTCTAACCTAGGTAGCCCAGAAGTTGAGGCACTACTTATGTGCCTACACAACATATCCCATATCAAGGATGGATCCCTTGAAGTATATCTTTCAGAAATCCATGCCTAGTGGCAAGCTGGCTAAGTGGCAAATCCAGCTAAGTGAATTCGACATCGTCTATGTGACTTAGAAAACGGTCAAGGGACAAGCATTGGCAGATCATCTTGCCGAGAACCTTGTGGGAGAAGAATACGAACCTCTGAAAATATATTTTCCCGATGAAGAAGTGTTGTTCATAGGAGAGGACATTGCAGAATCCTATGACGGCTGGAGAATGTTCTTTGACGGAGCAACGAATTTTAAAGGAGTCGGCATTGGAGCTGTCTTAGTATTGGAAACCTGTCAACATTATCCGGTGTCTTATAAACTCAGATTTCCCTGCACTAACAATATGGCAGAATACGAAGCATGCATACTAGGGCTCAACATGGCCATCGACATGAATATTCAAGAGCTGCTGGTAATTGGTGACTCTGATTTGCTTATACACCAAGTACAAGGAGAATGAGCTACCAAGAATTCCAAGATACTGTCGTATCTGCACCATGTGCAGGAATTGAGAAAGAGGTTGACAAAGAAAGAATTTCGGCACGTCCCCAGAATTAAGAACGAGTTTGAGATGCACTAGCCGCTCTATAATCAATGATACAACAACCATATAAGAACTTCATCGATCCTATTCTAGTAAAGATCCATAGCCAACCGACATATTGTGCCCATGTTGAAGAAGAAGCAGACGGGAAACCATGGTTCCACGACATCAAGGAATACTTGACAAAGGGAGAGTACCCAGAGCATGCAAATTATACCCAGAAATGTACGCTTCAGAGGCTGTCAAATAGTTTCTTTCACAGCGGGGGAACCCTATATAGAAGAACCCCCGACTTGGGATTACTAAGATGTGTTGACGCAAAAGAAGCGTCCAAACTACTTGAGGAAATACATGGTGGGACCTGTGGCCCACATTTGAATGGTTTTGTCTTAGCCAAGAAGATACTTAGAGCTGGTTATTTCTGGATGACCATGGAAACTGACTGCATCCAATATGTTCGGAAATGCTACCAATGTCAGTTACATGCAGACATGATAAAAGTACCACCAAACGAGCTAAATGCAACGAGCTCACTTTGGTCGTTCGCCGCTTGGGAAGGGACATCATAGGACCAATCGAGCCCACCGCCTCAAATGGTCACAGATTCATCTTGGTAGCCATTAATTACTTCACCAAATGGGTTGAAGCAGAATCCTACAAAGCAGTGACTAAGAAAGTCGTGGCAGACTTTGTCCGCAACTGTATTATTTGTCGATTTGGAGTTCCAGAGTCAATCATCACCGACAATTCTTCCAATATCAACAATGACCTAATGAAGACCATGTGCGAGACCTTCAAAATCAAGCACAAGAATTCCACAACATATAGACCTCATATGAATGGAGCTGTAGAAGCCACAAACAAGAATATCAAGAAGATACTGAGAAAGATAGTAAAAAATCACAAAATGTGGCACGCGAAGCTGTTATTTGCCTTACTGGGATACCACACCACAGTCCGCACATCAACCGGGGCAACTCCTTACTTGTTGGTTTATGATACAGAAGCTGTCATTCCCGCTGAAGTAGAAATTCCCTCTTTGAGGATCATACAAGAAGTTGAGCTTAGAAACGCAGAGTGGATAAGGAGTCGTTACGAATAGTTAGACCTCATACACGGGAAAAGGATGGATGCAATATGTCACGGACAACTTATCAGAACAGAATGTCAAGAGCCTTCAACAAAAGAGTCAAGTCAAGACAGTTCACACTGGGGCAGCTGGTGTTAAAAAAGATCTTTCCACATCAAGATGAAGCCAAAGGGAAATTCTCTCCCAACTGGCAAGGTCTGTATATGGTCCACAGAGTACTAACAGGAGGAGCTCTTATACTTACAGAAATGGACGGAGAAGTTTGGCCAAAACCGGTCAATTCGGATGCAATCAAACGATACTATGTGTAACGCTTTATGCTTTTCTCAAATGATGTAAATTGAACTACGCTCGACCTGATTCCCGTTAAGAGAGGATACGTAGGCAGCCCTATGGGTTCTGTCACAAAATAAAAATCTCATTTCCCCTGAAATTGGAAACTGGGGCAGAATTTTAAGGAGGACCTCAAAATTCCGAAGCAAGTTCAGCCAACCGTAGCGTGAACAACCGTCATAGATGTCAATCTAGCTAACTGGGGCAGAATTTTGAGGAGGACTCTCAAAATTCCGTAGAATGAGAGGTTGGAATGTCTCCGGTCTTGTCGCGGTCATCGGTTCATCTAAATTTCTTAAAATACATTTTTCACTATATCTTTGCAAAACTATGCATGCTTGTTTGAAAAAAGCTCTGTTCAGCAAACGCTACCCCGATGATTTGAACAAGACCATTGGACCAAGCAAAACGAGTCAAGCAAAGCCAACGGGGACACGAGTCAAGCAAAGCCAGCGGGGACACGAGTCAACCTCCCCCATCTACAGAACTCACAATTTTTCTTTGGATGCAGGAACAAAGAACAAACATGCTCAAAACAATTGCAATTGCCAAATTTGCTATCAGCACAAAGAATAAGCATGCTTCGTAGTCACAATTTTCACAACAATTGCAATGTCTAAATCTTCTACCAGCTAAGCAATTCTGCTATTGTTTGCTATTTATTCTTCTGCATAAGGCTATGCGCTACCTTCATTTGCATGGGACTAAGCTCTGTCCCGCATTTTCATGAGGTTAATCCCTACCTCCACTCTGCATAAGGCTAAGCTCTGCCTTCATCTGCATAAAGAGTAATCCCTACCTCCACCCTGCATAAGGCTAAGCTCTGCCTTCATATGCATAAAGTCTAATCTCTTCCTTCACCTCTACATAAGGCTAATCTCTACCTTCATCTGCATAAGGCTAATCTCTGCCTTCCCTTGCATAAGGCTAATCTCTGCCTTCCTCTTCATAAGGCTAATCTCTGCCTTCCCTTGCATAAGGCTAATCTCTCCCTTCCCTTGCATAAGGATAATCTCTGCCTTCCTATGCATAAGGTTAATCTCTGCCTTCACTTGCATGAGGCTAAGCTCTGTCTCCATACCTGCATGAGGCTAAGCTCAGCCTCTAATTTACTTTTTCACCGAGACTAAGCGTTGTCTCTCAAACATTATCTATTTTGCTTTTCTTTAGGGCTAAGATTTTCCCTCCAATTCGCAAGACTAAGCCTTGTCTTGTCGACATCATATTATTGCATTTCATGGGCTAAAATATCGCCAACTTGTCCAAAGGCGTCATTGTCTAAATGCATCATCCTCATAGCCGGAAGACACCATGTCATGGCCTGAGGATCTCTCGAATTTTCATATCATTATTCAAAGGCATCATAGTTCGGAGGCACCATCTTCATAGCCCGAGAACATCATTTCATGCCATGCGAGTCTCTCACTAAACAATTCATGGCCCAGGAAATCATGGTCTAAGGACGTCATCCCTAACCGTCCGAAGACAACTTTCATAGTCTAAAGGGAACCTGCATCATGTTAAATTTCCGCACAAATATATGCTCGTTGTATCTCTATTTTCAGGTGACCCGACAAGAAACTTTTATCCCAGCAAGAGCGATCCCGCTCCAGTTCCTTCAACAATACTAAACCTGACCTCTTCCATAAACCTTTCTTTCACTTATCCCTAGATGTTGTGTCCGTTCTTGTAAAGACTTCACCAGTATATTTCGCCGACGAATCCAGAATTACACACGGCCTAATTCCTGTAAAACCAGGTATATGCAGGCAACTCAGAAGCCGAAGTGCGGCCTGAATCTCTCAAACCGTTTTGCTCGGTCAAAATTGGCCATCATGTCTTTACCCGACAACTCTTTCATCCTTCCCGGGTAAAGAGGGGCAGCTGTTGATACTCAATTTTTCCAACAAATATTTTTAAAATTGCATATATACCTTCAAAATCATGCATTAATATAAATTGGTATTTTTCCATAATTTTTCTATATTTTTATAAATTTGTATTTTATTTCCAATAAATAATTACAAAATTGCATCACAAATGATTTCAAAGACATTTCTTGATTTAGTCTATTATTTATGGTCCTACTAAGACTAAATTATTCCATAAATAGCCAAATTGGCACCTTTTAGCTATAATTGCAATAACTTTGCAATTATAGCCCATGCATATAATTTTGTACTATTTTTACCAGACATTAGTCTTTTGTATTTTTAAAATACTAAATAACCATTTTTGAAATATTTCTATGCATGGAATTCATTTTTATAATTAGTAGCTATTTTATAAATTATTTTTGATTAATTTTGCTTGTTATTTAACAAATGACCTATTTTTATTCCAATTGTAGCCTACTAAGTCAGCCCAAATGCCTTATCAATTGGCCAAAAGACCCCAGGCCCAAAATACTAATACTACCCAACCCAATTCCGCTCAAATCCTGGCCATTGATCATTTTGATCAACGGTCCAGGTTATTTCATTCCTAATTTAACCTAATACTACCCCCTTCCCAAACCCCTTATTTCTCCTCACACACCCACCATCACCCTTCTCCTTCTCTCCTAAGTTAGTCTGCCCTAACCCTAATTTCCCTCGATGTTGCTTGCTTATGGTGGCTCACCACCATTCTTCAACCTTAACAGCTAGGTCGGGATTTCTGCTGTCTTTAAGGTCCTCAAGGGACCAGTGGCCGGTCCGCTCACACCTTGGCCTGTCCTCACTATCCTCATGCCACCATGGCTCGATTTGAGTAAGATCGTCCTATTTTCTTATTAGACCTACGATTTCTAAGCCGGTATTTCCATCTCTGGGTTATTTTCTCAAAACCCAAATCTCATCTCCTAAACCTTTTAGATCTGTAATAGATCTGAGAAGGTTTGAACTATTTTTACTTGTTTTGATGAAAAACCTTCTGATTTTCAAAGTCCGTCTTCATTTTTTCCCTAGCTAGGGTTTCTGGAACTTTTCTTCAAAATGATTCTGATTTTAAGTGTTATTCTATGATTCTTAAGTGTTTAATCGATTTTGTTAAGTTTTCCCCTTAACCCTAACTAGTTATGTTGAAACCCCTAATTTTAGTGTTATGAGTTCGTCCTTACTTGTTTGTTCATTCGATTCTGCTATGTGTTTGATTCTCATGAATACTGCTTCGTTTAATTAGAGTATATTTTGTGATTTTTACCTTAGTGTGTCCTATTAGGGTTTCAGATATGATTCCTTCTGTTTATACTTGGTTTACTTGTTTATTCATGGAAGTTTATATTATCTCCCTTAAATCTAGTATTACTTCGATTCTTTGAATCCCTGATTCCCCGTGTTGATACTCATATGCTAATTTCCAGTTATTTTCCCTATTTTCACAACCTTTAAATTATTTCTTGCCTTACTTTTGATCAACTGTGTTATTTACTGATTCTTAATACTATTTCCTAAATTGAACCTATCTGTATCTACCCCTAATTACCTACTTTGTACGTAGATTGTTTGAATTCTTTCCTTAATTACATGCTCTCTACCGTTGGTAAATTACTCCCTTAATTAAGGGAAGATTTTGTTGATTTTACTCTTAATTGATTCTGTGTCTCCTCAATTACTGAACAATTTGATTCTTTGCCTTATTTTACCTATCCCTCAACAATTATATATATATAGACGGGACATTAGTTCAAAAACTCTCTTACACTTAAAGCTTTATGTTCTTTCTTGTTATTTGCTACTTCTATTGAACTAGCCGGCTGTAAGCCAATGCTTGTTATTGCACTACACTGCTCTATACTTTGTATCTTCTATCCTTGACTGGTATGTTCTAATTCAATTTCAAGTTCAAAGCTCTATGTGTTTATTACTGCTTTAGTTTACTGATTGTCATCTTTGATTCCTGTACACTAGTTGGTTGTCCAATATGTAACTAGCATGTTTAAATCACTGTTTCACTTAGCATACGTTAATTCTATCCTAACTCAACTTATGATCAGTGTCACGACCCGAATTAGCCCTCCGAACGGGCTCGTGACGACACCTAGTCCCTATGACTAGGTAAGCCTAAAATATGCGAAAAAATAAGACAACACAGAAATAAACAGTAAAGATGTAGCAATAACTATAAAACTTAAGCCGCTCGGCATTTACAACTTTCACTCTCCCAAAACCCGGAATATCACCAAGTCACAAGCTTTATACAACTATAGCTCTATACAACGAAACAAGGAAATTGTGTATATGTCTATCTCCTATGTCTATTGTAGAGTAGATGGGGACACGTGAGATTCTGCGGACGTGGCAGAATTACCTCGCGGTCTCCTGAGTAAATGTTGTAGTACTCCTAGCCAAAACTCTGCGTACCGGTACCTGGATCTGCACATAGGGAAAACATGCGCAGGAAAGGGCGTGAGTACTTCATATTCGGTACTCCGTAAGTGCCAAGCCTAACCCCAGTCAAGTAGTGACGAGGTCAGGTTAAGGCTCTACTGTGTTTGAAAATAAGACAGTTATAAGTTTGAACAATGACATATAATTAGCTAAAATAGGCAGAGTTTAAAAGAAAACTGGAAGAAATAATAAAGAAAAGCCCTCGGCTCAGCACATCATATATCTCAACAGCAAATATGCAATGCAGTACAGGGGGAAACTCTCGGATCTCAGTCCGTAGTCCCAATTTAAATATGCTATGCAGTACAGGGGGAAAGCTCCCGGATCTTAGTCCGTAGTCCCAATCTAAATATGCAGCTCAGTACAGGTGGAAAGCTCCCGGATCTCTATCCGTAGTCCCAATTTAAATATGAGATGCAGAACACTATTGGATACGGGGTAATTAAATAATTCAAGATAACAATAGGCAAGAATAAGGTAAAACTATATAAGCGTGGAGCAAATAGTAGCAAATACGGGGAATTCAATGAAAACAGGTAGGCATGCTCATTCCTATGTTAACTAATCAGTTATACAATGAAGCAGTAATATAGGAATGAAATGAGTTATGACATGGGAGGAAAAACGGGAATTTAGCAACCATGACCCGTGTACGCACTCGTCACCTCACGTACACGGTGTCCACATAGTAAAATCAGTATAAAAATGCCTAAGGGAAATCCCCAACACAGAGTTAGGCAAGCCACTTACCTTGACTGCGCTAACCAACTCAATACCACGCTCTTGCCACGAGTATCCGACTCCGGGTGGCCAAAATCTATTCAATTCGATTGCATAATGTAAATATCACTTCAAGGGAACAAAATAGCTAATTATTTCTAAGCTAATACGTGAAATTGGGAAATTCGCCCAAAAAGTCTCCCGGGCGCACATCTCGGAATTGGGTAAAAGTTATATTTCCCGAATACCCATTCGCTCATGAAACCACTCGAACAAGAATCATCAAAATCCGATGTCTAAATCTCCCTAAATCCTCAGATTTCTACTTGGGGAAGTTTCATCCCAATTTCATGGTGTTTCAACCAATTTTATTGATTAGATTGAGGAAAATGATAGGGATTATTGATATAAAATTGGATTAAGGTTAGAATACATTACCTATGATTCTCCTCTTCGAATTCCACTGAAAATCGCCAATTTCCGAGCTCTCAATCGATTTTGGAGTTATGAATTTCTAACCCTCGGATTTTGGTATAACCAGCACAGGGATCCCGCACCTGCGACCTTGGGGCCGCACATGCGGAGAGTCTATCGCGGGTGCGGAAGTCACTTAAGAAGGCTGGGGCTGCACCTGCGGTCACTTGGCCGCATTTGCAGTCCCGCACCTGCGGAACCCAGACCACACCTGCGAACACTGACAACCCCCACTCAAACCGCATCTGCGAACCTATCTCCCGCACCTGCTGGAAAACCATCGCAGCTGCGAGACACTAGAACCAGCAATGGTTCAGCTGTTCTCAAGGTGTCAAATTCACCCGTTGGGCATCCAAAACAACCCCGAGGCCCCCGGGACCTCAACCAAACCTACCAACTGACCTTAATACCTTGTAAAAACTTGATCGAGCCTTAAAAACACATCTCATAACATCAAAATCATCAATTATGCATAGATTCAAGCCTAAGAACTTATGAAATTTTTAGAATTCATATCTGATGCCGAAACACGTCAAAACTCATCCGAATGACCTTAAATTTTGCACACATGTCAAAAATGACATTACGGACCTGTTGTCACTCTCGGAATTCCATTCCGAGTCCGATATCAAAATCTCACCCATCGGCTGAAATCGCCGAAATTCCAACTTTCGCCAATTCAAGCCTAAATCTACAACCGACCTCGAAAACACATTCTGAATACGTTCCTAACCCTGAAATCACCCAACGGAGCTAATGGAGTCAAAAAAATTCCATTCCGGACCCGTCCTCACAAAGTTCTAGCTACGTCCCGATTTCTAAAGCTAAATTCCATATTTATGGACTATGTGTCAAAAATCACTCCGGATTTCACCACTCAACGCTCCGACAAGTTCCAATAACATAAATAGACATGGGAGAAGTATTTATTAAGGTATCTAGGCACTAACCCTCAAAACGACCGGCCGGATCGTTACAATCAACATGTCTATGAACTTGCCTATTACCTCTGTAGTAAGTCTCAAAGTGACTCCACTCCATTTGTGTATGTTCAAACGTTTGTCTGTTTGTTTACTCAGTTTCTGATATGAATCTGGTTTGCAAAGTAATCTGTTACCCTAAGTAGTGTTGATTCTATGCCTAACTGTCTGTTCTGAAAATCATATACCTATACTATGTTTATATTATTAGCTATTTACTAATCCCATAACCCCCCTACAAACCTCTGTTCTTTTGTTTGTTATGCGTTGACTATGTGTGTTGTATATGTCCCCAACTCTCAATATCCCTGTGTGAACCATGCTGTTAAGAGATGTGGAAACTGTTTGCTTTGAGTTAAACTGCTATTTGTTTGATTCTTCAAATGTTTACACTTTTCTTGTTCAAACTATTTTAATACTAATCAACTCCTATTTTTATAAAACTTCTTCACTTAAATGAGTCCTTTTCAATAATGTTTTTCTTATCAAAACCTTTTCAAAACGATGTCAAGCACTCTTACTCTACTCTTAAGTCCTTAGGTTCTGCCCCTCCAGTGTGTGACTGCCTTTGGATCCCTTTGAGATCCCGCTGAATCTGGCACAATGGGGCTGGACCTACCACACTGCACTTGCTCAGTTCGTTTTATGAAATTTTGGGTGTGAGCAGTGCCTGGGATCCTTGAGGTCCTTAGGGAACTCTGACACACCCGGACATGATATTGTCTATGAAATTCTTGGCATTTGAGGTTATGGAGGCTTGGTATCCCAAGGATACATTAGGTCCTGCTTCAGGCTCCCCATAGTTTAACTTCTTCTCTTTTATTTATTTATGTAATTCATTCAGCTATTGGTTTGTAATAGTTATTGTAAACAGATATTAGGGATGGCTAGTAAAACGAGGAGGGTATCTGTATAGTATTGTTGATGTAATTGGGTAGAAAATTGGCCTTAGGCTCAAAGTTGCAGATTGCAGCCTCTTCTCTATGAGCAGAAACTCCCTGGGATAGACCACCACGGTTGTTTATGAATAACTCACTCCTCTGCTTCTCGGGCTCAACAAAAGTGGAGGAACCCTTGAATGGTGAAACAATGGACTGTGGGGAATCCATCAATTTTACCACAAATATTAACCTGAAATCAAAAGATAAGTTTGGTATCAAGGAATGCCAAGTCAATTTTAGTTGTGCTTTCCAGTGTGAGCATGTAATCACGAGATTCAAAATATTTTGGAATGTTAAAGGCTCAGTTGATGCATATAAACCCTGAAACTAGGTGTAACACAAATTGAGCCCTTTGCCTTCGCTTAAGTGGCCCCTTTAGTGAAGGCATCAAAACATGCGTCTCATAGCCTATGACTCAATCTTGAGGAGGGCGACATTAAGCCTCAAAATAGTCGGCAGAGTGATTAATTGATAAGAGAATGTCATGAATGAAGCTATGATTAGGAATGGGATTAGAGACATAAAATTGCACCTTAGCATCTGAATCACAAATTTAAGTGTTTTTTGCACTTGATTTACGTGATTTTAATTCATGTATTTCACTTATCCATTCTTTGTGTTTTATTGTTGTTTCTCTTGCATTATCTGTACTTTTTTGTTTCTTCATAAGCACATTTCTTCACTGCAAAAACTCGTTTTAGTTGTGTGTTCTTTAAAACCCCAAAAGGCCTTGGTGCTTTTCTGCACTTTTTGCCCTTGAGAACAACGGGCACTTACCATCTTACAAGTAGCAATTGCATCCAAAGTGAAACCTCTAACTTGTCCACTCATTAACCCTACTAGGCAACATTCTCTAGATAAGGTCAATTGAAAACACAATTCATAATTTACTAATTTAAATGGATATGCGAGTGGCTAAGGGACATGAAGAATTATAATGCTGAAATGAGATCATCTGTGGTAGAAGCAGAATTCCAATCAGGTATCACTCTCATCGGAAAGAAGTAAAAGGAAAAAGATGCAATCTTTAACGTCTTAACACGTACCCAAGGGTCTAGCCTAGTGATTAGTAAAGTGGGAAGAGAACCATGAGATCTCAGGTTCAAATCTCATCAAGGGAAATAAAACACTAGTTGATTTCTTCCATTCTGCCTATGTTTTAATGAACAGAGTTACTCGGTACCTATATCGGTGGGACGTAACAGGTACCCATTTCAAACTCTTCATGATATCGAAACCAGACGTATCTCGATTCATTGTTTACCCAATGTTGGACCCCATCTTATGTTGTCCACGTTCCAGATGTAGAGTCACATTGGTGGGATATAGGTTTCTTAGTCTACTTATATGGACTCAGACAATCCTCACCTCACGAGCGTTTTTAGGGTAGAGTTAGGCCAAAAGCACATTTCTTTATCAGTGGGCACGTTTACCCCTGACACCACCTTCGTAAAGAAAAACAATCTGCAACATCTAACAGAAGAAAAGAACCCTCAAGTGTAGCATGAGCCGCCATAACTAAAAATTAAAATGAAGGGAAACTTAGTAGAGAAAATAGTCTGGAATCAAAATAAACAGAACCAAGGGCATAGCAATCAACAATAGTAATCAAGCCAATCAGTGAGTTTACGCCATTATTCCAACTTAAAACAAAAATTAAACAAAAGAAATTGGAATTAAGCTGCACGCATGCCAAACTAAGAAAAGGGGAAAACATAGCAACACACCCAAATCGAGCAGAACAAATGAAATTCAACTCAAAATCACAAGTGAAGAAAGAATTAAATGAAGCACAAAACATAAAGGTGCAAGAAATTAGTTCTTACTAGTAGGTAGGTAAAACAAGTGATTTTTCTTGTCTTGACTTGAGGCAGAAAATAGAATATCAGAAGAAGACCCAACTCGAGAATAAAATCTACTGAACGTTGGGCAGTGGGAGAAGATTGTGGAATCCATGTTTTAGGACTAATATGTTCATCCAGATCATGCCAAACATGCATTAGATATCCTGTTCTTAGGGCTTTCACATTTACCGCTTCGACATATCACATGTCACTATTCTATGTTTTACGTTGTATCAGCCTATCACTTAGAGATCCTGCTCCTAGGACAATAAATAACATTGACATAAAACTGTCACTACTGTGTGCAGTTAGAAATTATGTCTTAATAATTCTGCCATTCTTATGTGCAATATTAGATACCATGCCCTAGGATTCGATTTGCATTTGTTTGAATATTCCTAGTTTAACTAACTGATCCATGAAAAGGTATAAAAAAGTCTCACATATAATTGTCATGTTTTTAAATAATCACCTAGAACAACATGTTGTAGGTTAAATAATTTCAACCCTGT
Organism: Nicotiana undulata; assembly: GCA_005239495.1. Taxonomy (NCBI): domain Eukaryota; kingdom Viridiplantae; phylum Streptophyta; class Magnoliopsida; order Solanales; family Solanaceae; genus Nicotiana; species Nicotiana undulata. The sequence continues at coordinate 65,339 of ML248665.1, forward strand.
TTAAAATAACTTGTAACTGTTATGCATAATTCCACGCCTAGTTAAGCCTCAGGTAATTAATCTTTATAAAACTAGAAAACTGTTTTGATTGTGTTTACTGCTCACAGGTTTAAAATCAGTAGGCAAACTGATAGGGGCATGCCGTTGAGTTTGTGAAACAATGTTTCATGTTTCTATTTATTGGTGTTCACTTAGATATCCTGTCTTAGGATCCCTTTTCTAATAAAAACTGCCTTTGGCTGTGTTTGAGACGTGTTGTTTATATGCATTACATGTGGAGGTGAATCTGAGTCTCTTAACTGTTTCTGTCACTTATGTGCTAGTCCTACTTGTTCTTGCTTGTCACCTAGTATTTTTCCTTTTGAAACCATAGGGGTTTGTCTAGAACTGCCAATATTAGAGGTCCTAAATTCCTCCAGGACCACAAGGAAAGGACAGGTAACAGCATGGCTAGAGATCGTTAAATCAAACTCGCTTAATAACCGCTAAGGGGTGGGATAATGGGTAGGTAAGGATGTGATGACCTGTGCGCTAATGCAATGTGTAGCCCCTCATTGAGGAGTGATTACCGGGCATTGCACAGATGTGATCCTATAGGATAAATAACTTAGGACTTCCCTTATCCTTTATCACATATGTGTGCTTAGACTACTAATCCGTCAAATCTTTATTTGTTTACATATATGTGCTTAGAGTGTCTACTTGCTACTTGGATAAATTCACAAAGTATGTTTGGTCGGGACCCACATTTTTGGACTTTAAGGGGTGCCTAACACCTTCCCCTTGAAGTAATTTCAAGCCCTTACCCAATCTCTGGTTATGCAGTCAGTGTTATAATGATCCTTAGTAGCTGCCCTAACGAACCTTAATTCATTAGGCGGTGACTCTTCAAATTCCTTGCACCCCTTATCCCAAAAGGAAATGAGTTGTCCCAATAATGTCGAAAAACCCTGACCGATCCGAAAGGGAGAGGAAAAAAGGGGGCGCGGCAATGTACTGGTAAGTATCTTGACTAACCCCGTCGAAGTAGTGGCGAGATTTATGGTTAAAATATACACATTAATAAACACTATAATGTAAACTAGCAATGGAACTAAAAGACAGAATAATAGAATAAAGTACTCAATACGGCTGTAATAGGTAGTAACGGAGTACCAGAAAGAATCATAATTCAACAGTTTCCAACATCTTAACCGACACTTTTCTTAGAACGAAAGCCCATGAACCACAACAATCACCTCATATACTTTCATAGTATGATTAAGTACTCAAGACATCAAATCTAACGGTACGACAACACACTTTTCGTGCATTTATCTCATCTTCACCATATATGCATAACACAGTACCAACCAAATGATAGACATACCGATAATAGGAATGACAAGGAAGGGTAATATGCAAGCAGTAATAATAACTGAGAATGTACAGAAGAACATCAGTAACAGAACATGATCTTCACAAGTTAACAAGTAAGGACATGAAGGACTAGCATCATGGAAGACTTACACTAATGTGCAATAGAATAGATACAACATCAGTATAATTATAAAAGCAGGAAATAGGCATGGCATATGAAAGTTAAGCAAGTAGAAGACATGGACAACACAACAACAATTGAGATAGAGGTCAAGTACGGAACAACAATATCATACCACACAAATATATAATGACGACAATGACAACTCAAGGTAAAGGCGGAAATGTATACACGGAAAACATATATCACATCATAATGCATGTCCCTCATCCTCACCTACATGGAAACACCCTTCGTGTCATGACCTCACAATATTAAAAGCATAACAATATAAATGAAATGGTACGGCATCACCCTTTGTGCTTTACACTCTTCCTCACATGATAATGAATATAAACAATGGCACGGCTTCACCCTTCATGCTTTATACTCTTTCCTCACATGATAATGTATATGAAATGACACGACATCACCCTTCGTGGTTTACACTCTTCCTCACATGATAATGTATATGAAATGGAACGGCATCACCCTTCGTGCTTTACACTCTTCCTCACATGAACGGTGTTTTCGCAATTGCCATAAATTGTTCGCAATTCCGGATGAACAACGTCGCACCAGAAACCAGCAAAACCCAAACTTCTCCGAAATGATCCGAAACTAATCCGGAACCTCCCCGACACAAACCATATATTAAATTCAATCATAAAACACGCTACGGACCTGTTCGCACACTCAAAACACTGAAAAGAGATCGTCTTAACCCGATATTCACCATGGTCAAACTCCTAAATTTCTTAACTTTACTAGTCTCTCAACCAATGATCCAGAAATACACCCAAGCCCCTCGGGACTCCAAACCCAAAGTGCACACCAGTCTAAAAACATCATACGAACTTGGTCGCACGATCAAATCGCAAAAATAACACTTAGAATTACGAATTGAATACCAAATCAAATAAAGTTTTCAAGAAAGCTTTGAAATCTCTATTTTTACCACCAGACGTCTGAATCACGTCAAATAACTTCGTTTCTCACCAAATTTCACACACAAGGTTTGTACATCATAACGGACTTGTACCGGGCTCCAAAACCAAAATACGGACCCGATACCATCAATTCAAGCATTAAGAAAATTCTTTAAAACCATTAATTTTCTGAAATTCAATTTTAGTCAAAAATTTATTTCCCGGGCTAGGGCTCTCGAAGTTCGATTTCAAGCGTACCCCGGATCCCATATTTTACTACGGACCCACCGGGATCGTCGGAACACGGGTCCGGGTCCATTTACTCAAAACGTTGGCCAAAGTCAACTAAAATCAACTTTTAAATTCCAAAAATTATTAGTTCTTCAATTTTCCACATAAAGGCTTTCCGGAATTACGCTTGGACTGCGCACGGAAATCGAAATGGAATAAAGTGAGGTTTTGAAGGCCTCGGAACACCAGATTGGGTTAAAAAATGCAAGATGACCTTTTGAGTCATCATACTCCACCACTTAAACACACGTTCGTCCTCGAATGTGCCAGGAGTCTTTCCAAAGCTACTAAATCATGGTGTGATCTCACTAAGCACAACCCGAGGGTGATCCCACATCATCCTGATCCACATAAGCCCACTAACACAACACCATTAGGTATCCCTATTTTAACCTTAGTCCGCAAACCTTAGAAACCAATCTCTATCATCCAGAATTCATTACAAGATCTGAATTTTCACATCAACACTCTATACAAGTAAGGCATAATAAATCTTGCATTTGAAACATGAATTGAAGCCACGGAATCATAATATATAAACCATACTTGAATACATTCCCGAAGGAGAGAATAATGTGATAGGAGCAATTAAAACACATTTGATCATATAATTTTCGACACAATGCTTACATGGATTAGCTGAATATATTCGGAACGACTCGGAACATGGGAATTAGGAACTTGATCCAATCATAAACGAAAACATCACGGGATTTGGCTCTATAAGAGAAGTTTAGCCAACATACCTTGCTTAAGCTTTACTTAAGTTACTAGAATACCCAAATACTCCTAGCAGTCTCAATCTATAGGAAGATGATAAAAGTCGAATCATAATTAGAAAGATTCTCATGATATAAGTCTCTTGGTAATTATGTTAAACACATATTATGCAAAATCGAATACAAGGCTCTATAATGGTAATCCCTTCCTTCCCCAACCAATTTAAACTAAAACTACCCCAAATAGTTCAACAATCACACATACTACCTCCTGCTGGTGCATGCATGGCCTATCTCCAACTCCACAACTTAGTTATACCCATACCAATTGCATGAAGGTTTTAGGGAAAAGTCTTACCCTGATGAGTGATGGGCTAGTGAGTGATTCCCTTGAATCTTCAAGATTGGGGCAAGGATTGATGATCACACACTTGGGGATTCCTCATCTCTCTCTCAAGCACTCCCCTAAATATAAACTAGTCATTTAAACCAATCAAAATAACCCCAAAGTAATCTAATAAGAAATGGGGTCGGGTTATGAAAATAGAAAAGTGGACCCTCTAAACACAATTCTGCAGTCGTAGAGTCGAACACAAAACAGGTATGTTGTGCGCAAAATGGACCGCGAAATGGTCCTCCAAAACTAGGCTAGCCTGGTCCAGTCTACAATAGATCTACGGTCTGTAGAACAGTTATGTGGTCGCATAATGCGCCGCGGAATCTTCCTCAGAAATTTTCTCATGTGTAACGACCCGGTCGGTCGTTTTGAGAGTTAGCACCCTGATACCCTAATAACTATTTTCCCTATGTATATTTTTACTTTTGGGACTTGTCGGAACGTTGAGTTTTAAAGTTCCGAGAGTTTTTGGACACATAGTCCTTATATGTTAGTTTAGGATTTAGAAATCGGGATGTAGTTGGAACTATGTGAAGACGGATCCGGAACGGAAATCCGTCAACTCCATTCGCTCCATTGGGTGATTTCGGGGTTAAGAGCGTGTTCGGAAGGTGTATTCGAGGCTTGCGGTAGATTTAGGCTTGAATTGTCGAAAGTTAGAATTTCGGCGATTTCAGCCCATAGGTGAAATTTTGATATCGGGCTCGGAATGGAATTCCAGAAGTGAAAGCAGGTCCGTACTATCATTTATGAACTGTGCGTAAAATTTGAGGTCATTCGAATGAGTTTTGACGTGTTTCGACATCAGATGTGAATTTTGAAAAATTAATAAGTTCTTAGTCCTGAATCCATGAATAATTCATGATTTTGATGTTATGAGATGTGTTTTGAAGGCTCGACCAAGTTTTAATGAAGTAATAGGACCTGTTGGTAAATTTGGTTGAGGTCCGAGGGGTCTCGGGGATGTTTCGGATGCTCAACGAGTGATTTTGGAACTTAGAACACAACTGAACCATTGCTGGTTCTGGTGTTTCGCACCTGCGTGCGGGGAACCACATGTGTGGACACACAGGTGCGGAGTTAGGCTCGCAGATGTGGAATTTGGGCAGGGATGCCAGTGGTCGCAGGTGCGATCTGGGTTCCGCAGATGCAGCCAATTGACCGCAGGTGTGGCCCCAGCCCTGTTAAGTAAGTTTTCGCGCATGCGATGGATTTTACGTAGGTGCGACACCACTGGTGCGGCACTGCAGGTGCGGAATAAGAGTCGCAGGTGCGGAATCCCAGGGCTGTTTATACAAAAAATTGAGGGTTTGAAATTCTTATCTCCTAAAACAATTTCGAGCTCGGGTTTTGGCGATTTTCAGTGGATTTTTAAGAGGAGCTTCATAGGTAATGATTTCTAACCTTAATTCACTTGTACATCATTAATCTCTAACAATTTCCTCAATCTAATCAATGAATTTGGGTGAAAAGTCATGAAAATGGGATGAAGGTTACCCAAGTAGGAATCTGAGGATTTAGGGAGATTTTGACGTCAGATTTCGATGATTCATGTTCGAGTCAGTTCGTGAGTGAATGGGTGTTCGAAATTTGTAATTTTTACCCGTTTCCGAGACGTGGGACTGGGGGACATTTTGGGCAATTTTCAAAATTTTGCGTATTAGCTTCAAACTTATTAGCTATTTTGGTCCCTTGAGTTTATATTTACTTTATGCAATCGATTCAATAGATTTGGACCACCCAGAGTCGGATACTCGTGACAAGAGCGTGGTATTGAGTTGATTAGCGCAGCCGAGGTAAGTGGGTTGCCTAACTCTGTGTTGGGTACTTCCCCTTAGGTTGTTTTGATACCGTTTTTGTTGCTTGGATGCCGTATACGTGAGGTGACGAGTACGTATACAGACCATTGTTGCTAAAACTCCATTTTTCCTCCATGACATAAATCATTTCCATTCATATTTCCCTGTTTCTTGCACTAACTGAGTAGTTTAGCTTAGGGAGAAGCATGTATACCTGTTTACTTGAGGTTTCCCTTAATTGTCACTATGTGCACCATGTTTAGGTAGTTTTATCGGTGTGATTGCCTCCTATTTTTCCATGAACTATTAGATAAACTACATCCGGTATTCACATTGCATATTTTAATTGGGACTACAAACAAGATTCCGGGAGCTTTCCCCCTATACTACATCGCATATTTAAATTGGGACTACGGACGAGATTCCGGGAGCTTTCCCCCTATACTGGATTGCATATTTAAATTGGGATTACGGACGAGATTCCGGGAGCTTTTTCCCTATACTGCATTGCATGTTTAAATTGGGACTACTGACGAGATTCCGGGAGCTTTCCCCCTGTACTGCATTGCATATTTGCTACTGTTAAATATGTAGTGCTGAGCCGAGGGCTCCCTTTTTACTATTTTCTTCATCTTACCGTTTCTACTATTTTTGCCTTAGTTTTGCTATATTTCGCTTTTCAACTTTTAAATTGTTTTACTATAAAAATCCAGTAGAGCCTTAACCTGACCTCGTCACTACTTGACTGGGGTTAGGCTTGGCACTTACTCGGTACTAATTGTGGAGTACTCACGCCCTTTCCTGTGTATGTTTTCCATGCGCAGATCCAGGTACCAACACCCAGTATCGTGGTTAGGAGTACCACTAGCAGCTTCCAGGAGACCACGAGGTAATTCTGCCGCATCCGCAGAATCCCACGAGTCCCCTTATACTCCAGCATAGGCATAGATGACTTATGTATTTCTGCTACTTCTTTGTATAGAGCAACATTTAGTACAGAGCTTGTGACTATCGTGACATTCCGGGTTTTGGGAAGAAAAATTATATATGCCGAGTGGCTGAATTAAGTGTCTTCTTCTCATTTTCTATTTTAATTATTATATTGCTTTTATTTCTCTACAAGTTTTAGGCTTACCTAGTCGTAGAGACTAGGTGTCGTCACGAGACCGTTCGGAGGGTAATTCGGGTCGTGACAAGTTGGTATCAGAGCGTCTAGGTTCATAGGAGTCATAAGTCACAAGCCGGTTGAGTCTCACGGATCGATGCGGAGACGTCCGTATCTATCTTCGAGAGGCTATGTAACGGTTAAGAATAATCATATTCTTTGGAATTCCTTGCCGTGCTAGTTATTGTCATCAAAATTCTAAAACTCTATTCTACTAGATGGTGCGTACCCGTACCGAACGTACTGATGATCAGGCACCCGAGCCCCCATCTTGATCCACCAGAGGCAGGGGCCGGGGTAGAGGACGAGCACACGGTGCAACCCGAGCACCGGCGAGAGAAGAGGCGGAGGAGCCCTCAGCAACTACAGTTGGAGGGGCACATGAGATCCCTATTATTACTACAGCCCTCCAGGATACATTAGCTCAGTTCATGAGCGCTTTCACTATTCTCACTCCGGCAGGACTACTCCCCATAGCTCCATCTACATCTTAGGCTGGGGAGGTACACAGACTCCCGAATCCCATACTCCTAAGCAGATGTTCCATATTGGGCAGGTTCCAGAGTATATTCCTATGCCCCAGCGGCTCCAGCTCAGCATGATACCAGGGTAGCTGTTTCTTAGGCTGAACTGCTTAGATTTGAGAGGTACAAGAAGTACCACCCACCTGTTTTCAGCGGACTAGCTTCAGATGACGCTCTGGGTTTTCTTGAGGAGTGTCATCGCATTCTCTGCACTATGGGTATTGTGGAGACGAGTGGAGTTTCTTTCACAGCTTTCCAACTGAAGGGAGCGGCTTATCAGTGGTGGCGTGCCTATGAGTTGAGTAGTCCGGAGGAGGTAGCCTTACTTACTTGGGATCCGTTCTCTGAGATGTTTTTGCTTGAGTTTGTCCCTCAGAGCCTCCGAGATGCTTGGCGTGCAGAGTTTGAGCAGTTACACCAGGGTACCATGACTGTGTCAGAGTATGCAGTCTGTTTCAGTGACTTGGCTCGCCATGCACCAACCCTGGTTGCCACTATCAAAGAGAGGGTTCGACGCTTTATTGAGGGACTTTACCCCAGTATTCGGACCAGTATGGCCAGGGAGTTGGAGACAGATATCCCTTAATAGGAGGCCGTGAGTATTGCCTGGAGGATTGAGAGTATGCTATCCCGGGATAAGGAAGAGACCAAGAGGTCTCGAGAGACTTGTCATTTTTTGGGAGTTCATGCACCAGCAGCACGCTAAGGCAGGGATTTTGTGAGTCGCCCTGTTCATTCAGCTCTTCCAGCAGCCAGTGGTATTTCAGCTCCTCCTAGACCTCAGGAGCCTTATTATACGCCACTAAAGTGCCTCCTCTTTGAGATGCTATCACTGGCCAGTCCAGTAGGCCAGTTCAGAGTCAGCACTAGCCGCCACATCCTCTGAGGGTTTGTTTTGAGTGTGGTGACCCTCGCCACGTGATCAGAGATTTCCCCAAAGCTAGGAGGGGTGCACCATGTCAGTCTTATCAGGCCCCACGTGCTCCACCGGGTCCTCCAGCTATTCTTCCAGCCTCAGCTGCTACCCCACCTTCTCATACAGCTCGAGGTAAAGGTTGGGGAGGTCAAGGTCGCCGTAGAGGGGGAGGCCAGGTCATGTATTATGCTCTTCCAGCCCGTTCAGAGGCCATTGCTTCAAATTCGTTCATCACCAGTATTGTCCCTGTTTGTCATAGGGATGCATCGGTATTATTCGATCCAGGCTCTACGTATTCATATGTGTCTTCTTATTTTGCTTCACTCCTGGGGATATATCGGGATTCCTTGAGTTCCCCCGTATATGTTTCTACTCCTGTGGGAGATTCTCTTGTTGTGGACCACGTATATCGGACGTGTTTGATTATTATCACTGGTTTTGAGACTAGAGCTGATCTGTTATTACTCGGTATGGTAGATTTTGATGTTATTTTGGGCATGGACTGGTTGTCGCCTCATTATGCTATACTTGATTGTAACGCTAAGACCGTGACGCTGGCTATGCCAGGATTACCGAGGTTAGAGTGGAGAGGTTCCTTAGAGTATGCTCCGCGCTGAGTCATTTCCTTTCTTAAGGCTCAGCGGATGGTGGAGAAGGGGTGTGATGCATATTTAGCCTATGTGAGAGATGTCAGTGTTGATACCCCTTGAGTTGAGTCAGTTCCGGTTATGCGGGACTACCCCGATGTTTTTCCAGCTAATCTCCGGGTATGCATCCCGACAGAGATATTAATTTCGGCATTGATTTGTTACTGGGCCCTCAGCCCATTTCCATTCCTCCCTATCGTATGGCTGCTCCCGAGTTAAAAGAGTTGAAAGAGCAGTTACAAGAGTTGCTTGATAAGGGTTTCATTAGGCCCAATGTTCACCTTGGGGTGCTCTGGTATTATTTGTGAAGAATAAGGATGGTTCGATGCGTATGTCTATTGATTACCGATAGCTGAATAAGGTTACAATGAAGAACAGGTAACCATTGCCTCGCATTGATGATTTATTTGACCAGTTACAGGGTTCTAGGGTGTTCTCCAAGATTGACCTGCGTTCGAGCTATCATCAATTGAAGATTCGCTAATCGGACATCTCGAAGACTGCCTTCAGGACAAAATATGGCCACTATGAGTTCCTTGTTATGTCATTTGGGCTGACCAATGCCCCGACAGGCTTTATGCACCTAATGCACAACGTATTTCGGCCTTACCTTCGTTCCTTCGTCATCGTATTCATTGATGACATCTTGGTATATTCTAGGTCCCAGGAGGACCATGCGCAACATTTGCGGACTGTGCTTCAGACTTTGAGGGAAAAGAAATTGTATGCCAAATTCTCTAAGTATGAATTTTGACTTGATTTAGTGGCATTCCTAGGCCATGTGGTGTCTTGTGATGGGATCAAGGTAGATCCAAAGAAAGTGGAGGCAATGCAGAGTTGGCCTAGACCGTCTTCAGCTACTAAGATCTGTAGTTTCCTCAGTTTGGCTGGGTACTATCGCCGTTTTGTGGAGGGATTTTCATCCATTGCAGCACCTATGACCAGACTGACCCAGAAGGGTGCACCGTTTAGGTGGTCTAAGGAGTGCGAGGAGAGCTTTCAGAATCTCAAGACAACCCTGACTATAACTCCAGTGTTGGTATTGCCTACAGGTTATGGATCCTATATAGTCTATTGTGATGCTTCAAGGATTGTCCTTGGGGCGGTGTTGATGCAAGACGGTAGGGTGATTGCCTATGCATCCAGACAATTGAAGGTGCATAAGAAGAACTATCCAGTTCATGATCTCGAGTTGGCAGCAATTGTTCACGCCCTGAATATATGGCGTCATTATTTATACGGTGTTCCCTATGTGATTTTCACGGATCACCAGAGTTTGCAACACATATTAAAGTAGAAATACCTCAATTTGCGCTAGCGTAGGTGGTTGGAGTTACTCAAGGATTATGACATCACCATATTATACCACCCGGGGAAGGCCAATGTGGTGGCCGACGTCTTGAGTAGTCGGGCGGAGAGTTTGGGGAGTTTGGCATATCTTCATGTAGCTGAGAGGCCCTTAGCCTTATATGTTCAGTCCTTATCCAATCAGTTCGTGAGGTTGAATTTTTCTGAGCCTTGCCGAATATTTGCTTGTGTCGTTGCTCGATCTTCCCTTTATGACCGTTTCAGTGAGTTCCAGTATGATGATCCCAACCTTCTGGCTCTTCAGGATAGAGTTCGGTGGGGTGATTCTAGGGATGTGACTATTGTCGATGGTGGTGTGATGAGGATGCAGGGCCGTATCTGTGTACCCAACATAGATGGTCTTCGGGAGTTGATTCTTGAAGAGGCCCATAGTTCGCGGTATTCCATCCACCCCGGTATCGCGAAGATGTACCAGGATCTGAGACAACACTATTGATGGCGAAGGATGAAAAAGGATATAGTGGAGTTTATAGCCAAGTGTCTCAACTGTCAGCAAGTCAAGTGTGAGCATCAGAGACCGGGAGGGTTACTATAGCAGATTGAGCTTCCAGAGTGGAAGTGGGAGCGGATCACCATGGACTTTGTGGTTTGACTCCCTCGTACTTTGAGGAATTTCGATGCTATTTGGGTGAGTGTGGATCGGCTTACCAAATCAGCCCATTTCATTCCAGTGTTGACTATATATTCCTCTGAGACGTTGGCTGAGATTTATATCAGAGAGATTGTTCGCCTCCACAGTATTCTAGTATCTATCATTTCAGACAGAGGTACACAGTTCACTTCACGATTATAGAGAGCCGTTTAGCATGAGCTAGGCACCAGAGTGGAGTTGAGTACAACCTTTTACCCTCAGACGGACTGGTAGTCCGAGTGCACGATACAGATTCTTGAGGATATGCTCCCTGCCTGTGTGATGGATTTTGGAGGGTCATGGGACCGATACTTGCCACTTGCAGAGTTTGCTTATAATAACAGTTACCAGTCCATCATTCAGATGGTGCCATATGAGGCTTTGTATGGTATGCGGTGCAGGTCTCTAGTGGGATGGTTTGAGCCGGGCAAGGCCCGATTGTTGGGTACAGATTTGGTCCAAGATGCCCTGGACAAGGTGAAAGTGATTCAGGAGAGGCTTCGCACAACTCAATCCAGGCAGAAGAGTTATGCGGACCGGAAGGTTCGTGATTTGACATTTATGGCTGGTAATCAGGTGTTGCTTCGGGTATCGCCTATAAAGGGCGTCATGAGGTTCAGGAAGAAGGGTAAGCTGAGTCTGAGATTTATTGGCCCTTTTGAGGTATTGCAGCGGGTTGGGGAGGTTGCTTATGAGTTGTCTTTGCCTCCCAGCCTAGCAGGTGTTCATCCGGTATTCCACGTCTCTATGCTCCAGAAGTATCACGGCGACCCGACTCATGTTTTGGATGTCAGTTCAGTCCAGTTTGACAAGGCTCTATCATATGTTGAGGAACCTGTAGCTATATTGGATAGGCAGGTTAGAAAGCTCAGGTCAAAGGATATCGCATCAGTGAAGGTGCAGTAGAGGGGTCATCCGGTCGAGGAAGCGACTTTGGAGACCGAGCAGGATATGCGCAGGCAGTACCCTCATCTTTTCACAGCTTTTGGTATGTCTCTATACTCGTTCGAGGACGAACGATTTTCTTAAGAGGGGGAGAATATAACGACCCAGTTGGTCGTTTTGAGAGTTAGCGCCCCGATACCCTAATAACTATTTTCGCCGTGTCTATTTCTTCTTTTGGGACTTGTCGGAACATTTAGTGGTAAAATTCGGAGAGTTTTGGACACATAGTCCTTATATGTGAGTTTAGGCTCTTGAAATCGGGCCGTAGTTGGAACTGTGTGAAGACGGATCCGGAATGGAATTATGTCGACTCTGTTAGCTCTGTTGGGTGATTTAGGGGTTAGGAGCATATTCGGAAGGTGTATTCGAGAAATGCAGTAGATTTAGCCTTGAATTGGCGAAAGTTAGAATTTCGGCGGTTTTGGCCGATAAGTGAAATTTTGATATCGAGCTCGGAATAGAATTCCGGAAGTGATAGCCGGTCCGTAGTGTCATTTATGACCTCTGTGTAAAATGTGAGGTCATTCGGATGGGTTTTGACGTGTTTCGGCATCGGATGTGAATATTGGAAAATTCATAAGTTCTTAGGCCTGAATCCATGCATAATTGATGGTTTTGATGTTATGAGATGTGTTTTGAAGGCTCGAACAAGTTTGAATGAGGTATTAGGACCGGTTGGTAAGTTTGGTTGAGGTCCCGGGGGTCTCGGGGATGTTTTGGATGCTCAACAGGTGATTAAGGAACTTGGAACACAGCTGAACCATTGCTAGTTCTGGTGTTTTGCACCTGCGGACGGGGAGCCGCAGGTGCGGACACGCAGGTGTGGAGTTAGGCTCGCAGATGCAGAATTTCGGCAGGGCTGACAGTGGTCGCAGGTGCGGTATGGGTTCCGCAGGTGCGGGATCGCAGATGCAGCCAATTGACCACAGGTGCGGCTCCAACCCTATTAAGTAAGTTTTTGCACCTGCGATGGATTTTCCACAGGTGCGGCACCGCAGGTGCGGTCCAAGAGTCGCAGGTGCGGAATCCCTGGGCTGTTTATACAAAAATCCGAGGGTTTGAAATTCATATCTCCGAAAACGATTTAGAGCTCGGGTTTTGGCGATTTTCAGTGGATTTTGAAGAGGAGCTTCATAGGTAACGTTTTATAACCTTAATTCACTTTTATATCATTAATCTTTAACAATTTCCTCAATCTAATCAATGAATTTGGGTGAAAAATCATGAAAATGGGATGAAGGTTCCACAAGTAGGAATCTGGGGATTTAGGGAGATTTTGACATCGAATTTTGATGATTCTTGTTCGAGTGAGTTCGTGAGTGAATGGGTGTTCAGAATTTGTAATTTTTACCCGTTTACGAGACGTGGGCCCAGGGGACTTTTTGGGCAATTTTCCAAATTTTCCTTATTAGCTTCGAACTTATTAGCTATTTTGGTCCCTTGAGTTGATATTTACTTTATGCAATCGAATTGAATAGATTTGGGCCACCCGGAGTCGGATACTCGTGGCAAGAGCGTGGTATTAAGTTGATTAGCACAGTCGAGGTAAGTGGGTTGCCTAACTCTGTGTTGGGGACTTCCCCTTAGGTTGTTTTGATACTGTTTTTCTTGCTTAGGCGTTGTATACGTGAGGTGACGAGTACGTATACGGGCCACTGTTGCTAAAACTCCATTTTTCCTCCATGACATAAATCATTTCCATTTCTATTTCACTGTTTCTTGCACTAACTGAGTAGTTTAGCTTAGGGAGAAACATGTATACCTGTTTACTTGAGGTTTCCCTTAATTGTCACTATGTGCACCATGTTTAGGTAGTTTTATCCGTATGATTGCCTGCTATTTTTCCCTGAACTGTTAGATAAACTACATCCGGTATTCATTCGCATTGCATATTTAAATTGGGACTACAGACGAGATTCCAGGAGCTTTCCCCCTGTACTGCATCGCTTATTTAAATTGGGACTACGGACGAGATTCCGGGAGCTTCCCCCCTATACTGCATTGTACATTTTCTACTGTGAGATATGTTGTGCTGAGCCGAGGGCTCCCTTTTTACTATTTCCTTCAGCTTATCGTCACTACTTGACTGGGGTTAGGCTTGGCACTTACTGGGTACCAATTGTGGAGTACTCACGCCCTTTCCTGCGTATGTTTTCCATGCGCAGATCCAGGTACCAGCACCCAGTATCGTGGTTAGGAGTACCACTAGCAGCTTCCAGGAGACCGCGAGGTATTTCTACCGCGTCCGCGGAATCCCACGAGTCCCCTTATACTCTATCATAAGCATAGATGACATATGTATTCAACTAATTCTTTGTATAGAGCTACATTTAGTACAGCGCTTGTGACTATCGTGACATTCCGAATTTTGGGAAGAAAAATTATATATGCTGAGTGGCTGAATTAAGTGTCTTCTTCTTCTTTTCTATTTAAATTATTATATTGCTTTTATTTCCCTGCAAGTTTTAGGCTTACCTAGTCGTTGAGACTAGGTGCCGTCACGAGACCGTTCAGAGGGTAATTCGGGTCGTGACATCATGTTTGTTCTGCGATGGATGTGTGACCCACGAAATGATTATGCGGTCGCATAGTTGATCACAAAAATACCTCCAAAAATTTGCCTTTCTTCTGCTCCATGCCGCGGTGGATCTCTGGTTCGCGGAGTAGTTCTGTGTCACGACCCAATTTTCCCTCCGCTGGGTATCGTGACGGCACCTAGTCTTAAGGACTAGGTAATTCTAACATTTAGTAAACATAAATAAAAATATTGAAATTTTTAAATGCTTCTCCATAACAAACATTATACATTACATATCATCGCAAAGCCCGATAAGTACAAGTCATAAGCTTTAAGGAATTTACACTAACATCTCTAAATACCACTGTTCGGAATAAATACAACAATGTATGAATACTAAATATAAGAAGGTGACTCTGAAACCGCGAACGCTGAAACGATTTTACCTTGAGTCTCCACAACAGCAATCGACCTGCTAGCTATCGATCAACCGCTATGCAAAAACCTGGGATCTGCACAAAAATGTGCAGAAGAGTAGCAGGAGCACACCACAGTGGTGCCCAGTAAGTATCAAGACTAACCTCGATGAAGTAGTGACGGGGACTAGTCAAGACACCCACTGGTCTATTAAATCAAACAGGCATAAATATAGAAAATCACAGAATAGGACATCTATCCAATGACTACACAATATAGTAACCAACAGAACAACTACAAAGCGGCTGGAAATACAACAAACAACAACGGAGCAGCATAATAATACACAGAAAGATGGACATAAATACAAGCCAAAACCGAAAAGTACAATACGGCAAGAATAAGTAATAATTCAGCACTGCAACAGTTTTCATGCGAGGAATTAGCCAACAACCCCAAATGTTTTTGGAAAATACTTCGAGTGGGAACCTTCACCCGTAAGTTTATATCTAAAGCTTTGAATATAATCATTTCAAATAGAAAATTCTTCTTTTAAATATACTTTCTCCGAATA